>JAMJFZ010001881.1:5335000-5487500 GCA_026225945.1 Cricetomys ansorgei
GAGGCTGAGGCAGGAGGGCAAGCCTGGGCTACATAGTGCGCTCCTGTCTCACGCACCCTCTCTGCTCCAGCTATTTTTTATCTTTATTCCATTGTATACCCAGATATGCTTTGCCTTCATGTATGTCTGCGTGTCAATTGTATGCCAGGTGCCTGAGGATGCCAGCTCCCCTGGAACTGGAGTTACAAATGGCTGTGGGCCACCATGTGGGTGCTGAGGACCAAACCCAGGTCCTCTGGAAAAGCAGCCAGTGATCTTAGGGGCTGTGCCAACTCTCCATTTCTAGGATAACCCACTTTTGATGAACTTACTCTGATGTTGAAATAAGCCCACTAGTTAAATTCATGAACCTCAGCATGGGGTAAGTTGTGGAAGGGGTTTAATGGGGGGGGGTTTCATGTGAAACGATAGGAAAGCAAACCGACACAGCCAGACTCACTCCTAATCGGCAGCATTTGACCTTCAGTTTCATCTTTTGCTTTTGACCTCTCGTCTTCACATGACAGGACAAAAAAAAAAAAACCAAGTCTGTTAAATGCTCGTAGAGAATCGCAAAGGAAAGCAACCATTTTTTTGTAGCGCTAGCCAACACATCCCACCGTGGATCCTTGCCCTAAGGTCTCATGTAACAGAGACTGGCCTTGAACTCAATATGTGGCTGAGGATGACCGGCAACTACCGATCCTCCTGCCTCCACCTCCCAAGTGCTGGGATTGTAGACATGCACAGCCACTCTGGGCCCAGGACTTCAGGAATCCTAGCCAATCACTCGAGCAACTGAGTCACATCCAGCCCCATGTTGTTTCTTTTCTCCCCCTCTTCTTTTGGGGACAGGGTATGTTGCTACGTAGCTCTAGGTGGCCCAGAACTCGCTATGAAGACCAGGCTGGCTTTGAACTCACAGGAACCCAGCTGCTTCTGCTAGCGTTAAAGTGTTAGGATCAGAGGGGTGCAACACCATGACCAGCCCCATGTTACTGACTTGGAAAGACTTCGTTGCTTCTGTGATCCCATCGTGTTCCTTTGTGAGGAAAAGAAAGGCCAATCCACTCTCCCCTTAGTGTAAGTGAATTCTAGACACAGCTTCTCTCGTTCCCCACAAGATTGACACAGAACTGAACAGCTAGTTTATACTGAAAATTTGTTCGAGACTTTTTGTTGTTTTCTTGGCATATTTCAAAATAATTAATAATAATAATAATAATAATAATAATAAAAAAAGAGCTCTTGCAAAATCTGGTTCACAGCTCCCCCCTTCAAAGTACTGGATTCAGGGGCACACTCATTTCTAAGGAAAGACCACAGCATGTATTTTGGGAAACCGCCTGAGTTCATTCATTTTTTTAAAGGATCTGCTTAATTTCCCAACTCACCTACACACGCTTCTGGCTTAACCTGGAAATCTTGGGTTTGTTGTATTTCCATGAGGCTAAATGGCCTTTCTCTTCCAACAACCCATACTATGGGCAATCAAACAAATCACTGAGTCCATCTCCCACCAGCGAGCCCGTTAACCTGGATTGTGCCAAAGCACTTCCAAGACAGGAGATTGGGGCTCAGCTATTTCCTTTTCCAACAGCGAATTCTCTCCTTTCAACAACAGCATGAGAAAACCTTTAGCGCTCTCTCTCTGTCTCTGTCTCTGTGTGTGTGTGTGTGCATGCGCACACATGTGTGAGCTCATGCACGTGGAAAGGGGTGAACCCATGCATGTGTGAGTATGGGAATCCAAGCCTCTGTGTGTGTGTGTGTGTGTGTGTGTGTGTGTGTGTATAGAGGCCATTGGTAGACATGGAGCATCTTTATCAATCTCCACCTTATATTTTGGGACAGGGTCACTCACTGAACCTAGAGCTTGCTGTCCTGGGCTGGCAGGCTTAAGGCAAGCTCCCTGGACTTGATCGTCTCCTCCCGCGCTGGGGTGACAGATGCCCATGCTAGGGATCCGAGCTCAGGCCCTCCTGTGGGTGCTCCGAGCACTTCTCCCACTGAGACTTCTCCTCGACAAAGTCTTCTTTTTCTTCTTAAAGTTTTTTTTTTTTTGTTTTTTGGTTTGGTTTTGTTTTGAGGGGAATTCCGATGTTCAAATTAGTTTCAATTTCCAAAGCTCTTAAATCTTGTAGAAAGCCTTTAAGACAATGTTTCTCAACTTGTGGGTTGTGACCATCAGAAAACATATATGCCTGATGGTCTCAGGAACTGAGACACTGCTCGGTAACAAAATTACAGTTACGAGGTAGCAATGAAAACAATGTTATGGTTGGGGTCACCACAACATGAGGAACTGGGTCTGAGCATTACAAAGGTTGAAAACCACTGCATAACGACTTGTCTCCAAAATCATACATTTTTCAACATTTACATAAAGTTCAAATTTTATATCATAATTTTTAGGAGGCTGAGGCAGGAGGATCAAAAGGTCAAGACCAGCTTGATCCAGAGTTAAACTTCATGTGAACAGTGAGGCCCTAGGGGGTGGGGGTGGGGAATGTATTTGCCAGAGACTGGAGTCAACTGACCAAGGAGCCAAACATTGCTACTGGTCATTTAATTACACCTGCTGGGCATTGCCAGCCGTGAGGGAAATCCATGTTCAGTTTCGGGAAAGAAAGGTATCAGCCGAGCGTTCAGCAAATGCCAGTTAGGAAAAGATACAGGGATGGGGAGATACTCAGTGGATAAAGCACTCTCCCATCCAAGCGTGAGGACCAGAGTTGGGATGCCCAGAGCCCATGTAAATACTAAGTGGGCATGGCAGCCCGCCTGTAACTCCAACCCTGGGAAGGGGACTGGGCGGAGAGCTGGATAGTTTGGTGGGCTATGGATTCAGTTCTGCCTCAATGAATAAGGTGGAGAGCTATACATACCCAGTGTTAACGTTGGGCCTGTGCAGAAGCATGCAAACATTTGAACACAGGTCACACACAGAGATGCAAATAAAAGATATAAATGCGGGTGGTGAGCCATAGCTGTAATCCCAACACTTAGGAGGCTGAGGCAGGAGGACCAAAAATTCAAGACCAGCTTGGCCTCCATAAGACTGTCTCTCAGGAAAAGTTAAAAAACAAAAAAAAAACAAAAACCTTGACAATTAATTTAGCTCCATATGAGAGGATAAGGTGAATGATGACCACTAGGTATACTTGACATGGTTTGATAAACACGACATTTTTGTGTGATATATTGTATGTGGTTTGTGTATGTACTTGTGCACATGGGTGCATGCAAGCACATGTTCTGTGTGTGTGTGTGTGTGTGTAGGCCAGAGGTTATGGTCCTTATCGCGTTCCAACTGTCTGCAACAGGGTTTTTCACCAATCAATCCTGAGGCTTACCGACTCAGCCAGGCTGGCCGGCCATTACGTTTCAGGGATCTCTCTCTAGCCTTGATGTTACAAGTGAACTACCGTGCCTGGCTTCTTAGGAGAGTTCTGAGGAGTCAAACTGGAGTCCTCATGCTTCTGAAGCAGACACTTTAGTGAGCCATCTCCCCCAGTCAGAGAACGGTTATCATTTATTGTCTAATACAGCCTTGGGGCCGGCCATCTAGTTTTGTAAATAGATTTATGGGAATATACAACACAAAAAGGATATTTCCGTGATTTAAAACCCCAAAATGCTGTCTAATGAGAAAGTGTTGGATCAATCCCCACCAAACATTCTACAAATCCCCGGCTAGTATTCCTCAAAACTGCCAGTATTGGAAGAAACACGGCTAGAGAACAAGGGAGAGCCAAGGGTGACAGGAACTCAGGGAGACATGACAAATGTAAATAGGGTCCTGCACGGTCTCCAGAAGAGCAAGATTTTAGGGGGAAACTGAGGAATCGAGTGAGGCTTTCGTAAATAGCTGTGCTTTCTGCATTGGCTCTCTGAGACAAGGTTTAGACTGGGCTAGAAAACTAGTTAGGCTAATCTCCAACTCTGATCAACCCTCCTGTCTTAACCCTCTAAGAGCTGGAATTAGTAGTTGTAAGTCACAGGCTCAGCTCATTATTGGTTCATTACTGATGACAAATATACCAAATTAAAGCCAGATGTTAATTAGGGAAGCAGCTACAGGGTGAAATGCTCGGAATTCTTACTATCCTGCCCTACCCCACTCGCACCCTATTTTCTGAAGTAAGGTTTACCGGAGAGAGAAAAAAAAAGTGGTAACATGTTAATTAGTTTTTAAAATCAGTTTGTTTGCAACAGTTTTAAGAGTAATCCTGCTTTGCAGGTGGGGTGGTGGGGTGGTGGGGTGGTGGGGGCACACGCCTTTAATCCCAGCACTCCATAGGCAAGGGCAGGCAGATCTCAGTGAGTTCAAGGCCAGCCTGGTCTACAGAGTGAGTTCTAGGACAGCCAGAGTTACAACAGGGAAATGCTGTCTTGAAAACACAAACAAGAGTAATCCTGCTTTAACTGGATGAACCTGGGGCCCCCAGAGCCTTTGGGGGGCGTGCCAGCACCTCCTGGAGAAACAGAGAGCAGCTTCCCTTTTCCCTTCCTGCTTCCAGTGAGGGGAGCCCTGAAGACTCTGTGAAGGCCACATCTCCATCTGTAGTCAGGAACTGTTTCCCACAGGCAGAGTTGGAGAGATGCAGCCTAGATCTCTTTGACTTTGGCAGGGTGTGCAAACCTCTGCTTACACGTGTGAAACGCATTCCTTGCTTCACATTCACGTGTCAAGAGTTAAAATAACGGCATGCTAGCAAATAGTTTATAAGTGTTTATTGAATGTCAGTAATTTTTACAAAGCAAATATTAATAGGAAAGAGACAAATTTTGCAAAATATGTACAAAAGTAAAAAGCCTTAATGAATAGCAACTTGTTTTATAAAATGAAACCACTTCCCCTACTCGCAGACCTCCTGTAGAAATAATTTACCGCCACTTTTCAAAGCACTCACCAAAGAAATTTACATCAGTATCACGCCCAGTTCCTGAAAAGTTATAAAAAGATGTAAAAAAAAAAATTCTAAGCCACAAATACAGGGTAATATAAAGCATGTCTTGTTCCGGGACAGCATCTGTGAAGGTTGCACTGTGTGCTTCTCATAAGGCTTCTTGCGCCCGGTGAGCTTGCACCTAATAGAGAAAGTCATCTACAATATTTTGCAATTCTTCTTTCAAGTAAGAGGTAAAGGGAGGGTACACAGTATGGCCTGTTTCGTTACCATAACACCCAAGGAGAAGACACTGCCTCCTTCCTCCCTGTCTTTCCTGGTATCATCAAACAGGCACAGTTAATGTCAGAACTGCCACTCACTCTGGCAGTGGTGTATCTGTGAATAAGGTCCATGAGCGACCATCACAGTTGAAAATGTATGCCTCGTATGCAGGTGTCACTGCATCTGGAGATTTCATCACTAACTGACATAGCAAAGGTCCCAGAAGTCACTTTACGGCCCACTAAACACTGCCACATCTCTAATGCTTTAGAAGACGTGGCAATCTCTGTATTCAAGCCTGGGGTACACAGGGAGACCCTGTCTCAAAAGCACACGAATATGCAAGCAAACAAATATAAAACAATGCTCTGTGCCACATGTGGCGCTGGAAACTGGATGCTAGACCTGAACGCCGTGTATAGGGATGAACAGGTGAATTCAAACACTCGCCTGCATTCAGGCGGACAGAGCAATGTTAGGGGACTAACACTGCTTTGACGAATCTGAGAACGGCCCGGCCTACACCAGCAGTGTCTAGCTGATGTGTCAGAAAAGCCATCATCAGGGTTTGACATAAAATTCAATCTCTAGGGTAAACTAAGCCCTAACCTCGTACCATAAGAAAACGGACATAATGCGCTTACACATCTCTGCCTTCACGTTTTCTAGACTGAAAAGCCAATCATATCCCAGCTTTAAAAGGGGGGGGGGGAGGGAGGAAGGAAAAAAAGGAAGGAGTACTTTACACAAACATCACTTGACTCGTGAAATTTAACATGCTGAAATCACAGGAAAGAGACATACAAAGTCCAATTTCCAAACGAAAAGGACCTACAAAACTTTATTCTCCATTTCAAATCAAACTAAAAGAAGTGAAAAGGTAACAGAGTAGCTTTCTCTAGGTTTATTAGGACATCTGTTACAAATGTTTGACTCAGCTTTACAGGTAAGATGCGTGGGTTCATATAGGATATTCAGATCAACACAGACACTTTGTCTTCTTAAACAAGAAAAATAACATCATTACAAATTGGAACCCGGAGTCATGTTTCAAATGGTTTGTTTGGGGTTTTGCCTAAATGTATCATTAAATAATGAAAGCACCAATTTGAGGGTTTTCCAAATAGCTTGAGTTTCAGAATATAACCGCACAACTTGGCCATTTTATTCTTCATAGTAATGAGGCATAATCAGATGTGAACGTTGACGCTGAGATGTGCATCCCTTCAAAGCAGAAGCCCAAGCATTTGGGCTTACACTGGAAGGTAAGACTTACTTAGAGGGCATGTGCTTTCTGCTGCATCCAACGACACTTCGTCACTTCCGGTACTGATGTGGTCTTAACTTTCTCTTACTTTACATCAACAGCCGCCACCAACGAACAAGCATTTCCCTGTAGAGCCCTGACTGGAGAACTTCAGCAGACGACCCTCTGGGTGAGATACCCATCAACGTTCTGTGGCAGAAAACGTGCTCTTCTTTAGGAGATACCTGCCTTGTTTGGCTGCAGCTATCCTGTGGCTACCAAGTATCCTTTCTAGATAGAAAGATGAAGTGAAGGCTTCAATCCACTACAGACAGCATTTGGCAGAAAGCAACATTTCAGCCTATTAAAAAGGTTTAAGTGGCAGAAGCACTCCTTGAATTAGGATCTTAAGAAAACATGGAACAAAAAGCCCTTTCCCCATTTAAAAAAAAAAAAAATTAAGGTCTAAATTTGTGGTGTTCTTTCATTTATAAGGCAACTCTGTAAAAATGTAAAAAATTTCAAAGTCAACCAAGACACTTGTGTGATCATTCCTCGGTATGCACGAAGGGTACAGAATCTCAGAACGGAGAAATTTAGAATTAGGCACGGTTCATCCCACTCACCCCCAAGACATACAAAGCCCAATGCCTCACGGGAGCCTCAACTCCAAGCTGTATTTCAGGGACTGGGGGAAGTCAGCACAGTGAGGGTCAAGCACCTTTTCAAATCTGTTGGCTAAATTTTGTCTCCCTCTTCACACAATAGTTCAATTTACAAAAGGACCTGACTCTCAGGATGTAGGTGTAAGACTCCTTTCAAACACGGACCATAGCTTTTTGGCTGAACCTCACAGTTCTTTGAATTCTAAACAACCCTGTATCAATTAGATGCAAGTAACCTGCTGCTTCAGAGCGTATCTAGACTGCACTTGGTTCTGAGATGCTGCATGCCTCAGC
Organism: Cricetomys ansorgei; assembly: GCA_026225945.1. NCBI lineage: Eukaryota > Metazoa > Chordata > Mammalia > Rodentia > Nesomyidae > Cricetomys > Cricetomys ansorgei. The sequence goes on from JAMJFZ010001881.1 coordinate 5,342,362, forward strand.
AGAAGTTGCAGATGCCAGAAAAATGGCGTGTCTACTTGGGTGCTCTTGTCGTTTCTTGGTGATAGTCACAGTGGAGAAAGTCAGTGATTCTTCTCTGCTGCAGTGTTTCTGTTCTCACCACAGAACTTAAGGGTAACGACAGTCAACTACTCTCTGGAGGGACTGACTTCTGCCTTCACTGCAGTTAGTCTTGGCCAAAGCACAAAATTGTTTGCTTGATTAACATGGAACAAAACAAGTGCTACTGAGTAAAGGTTCAAAATGTTCGTCAGCACTAGAGTTATGGTAACCCTATGAGTTTAAATGATATTCTTTTTGGCAGAAAGGACTAGATGTAGAACTATTCAAATACACAAGAATTGTGCTAAGACGACCTGCACTGTGATACTGGACTACATGTCTTGAGCTCATGTATTATCAAGGCAAGAAAACACTGGAATTTATAAACAAAATGACATTGAAAGTTCAAATCCAAGACAAGTTAGGTCTCTCAAGAACACACCCCTTGTTAGCACACTAAAAGGCCCAGTTCTCACACCTGCCAGCAAGGAGCAAGGAAAGCCATTGTCTGTGAGCCACAGTGTTGACCAGTCTTTCAGGACCCAATTTCCTACCTGAGAACAGACACACAGTAGAATGACAGGCATCACAGTCCTTATGCACCTTCAATGGAGAACAGGGAAGTGCTCAGGCTCCGCAAACTCTCACAGGCCTTTTAGAGCATGACAAATGTTTTAGTACTTCAGTCAGTATAGATATATCTAATCACAAAGCTACTCCATGGGCATGGATTAACTTAGTGGTGTATGTGTGGGTGAGGTGTGTGTGTGTATGTGTGTGTGTATGTGTCTCAAAGGCAAACCTCTTGAAGTATGGAAAAGAATTACTTATCCTTAGATGCATTCTTAAGACATTCAAATGTACCTCAATAAAGCTGCAGCCTCAGACAAAATCACAGCACCAACACACACTGTGTCTACAGAGACACACAAGCAGGGTAATCAAAGGGTGCCTTCAACGGTTCACAGGAAAACACTGCCTGCCAAGTTCTTGGTGACAAAGAATCCTGTAAACACCACAGTTCAGAGTTGCTGAGATTGAGCCAGGAGGGCAAAAGAAAGAAGATCCGACAGTGATTCTTCTAGCAAGGCACGAAACCAACTGAGACAGGACCAAAAAGTCACATGTGTGGCACTCTGGAATAGCTATGTTGATTTCTGTTGGTTGCCCTAATTGTTGCTATGGCCAAAATGTTTCTAACATGGCACATTAAGTTATTGATACTTAAATATTAAAAAGGCAAACTGTATGTCACTGGTTACTTTAGATCAACATAGTACATGTACCATTTGTGAATGCATCAGCATCAGGCTGAAATCCATACTGTAAACTTAAACACGAAGACATTACCTTCAGAAACTAAAGAAATTGAGAAGAAAACTACTGCTGTGTGTGTAAGCAACTACAAACACAGGAAGGTTAGGCTCTGTAAATCTAGACTGCTGTTCCTCAGATTAAACTTCCCACTAACAGCCCTCAGTACAGGGGCTCACTGTAGTGAGGCATGTCACTGCTGTGTAAGGCACTCTCCCTTGGGTCTCACTTTAGAGCTGACTGTTCATAATCTCATCCCTACAAGTACTTAAGGACACTGCCCATGCCCATTCTTGGCACTGCAGGAGAATTTGGTTTGCAAGCAGAACTCAAAGCCTGAAATACACCTAGTGTGAGGTTGGCCAGGAAGTTACAACTGGACTTAATGGAAGCCACGGTGAAACCGATCAAAGCCTGAATTCCAGCAGATATTGGCAATGTGTTAATTCAGCAGCTTTCAGTCACAAACTAAAGGCCACAGAAGGACTAAGATTTCTGAGAAGTTAGACACAGAATTGAGATTTTTCTAAATGGTGTTGTAAACTGCTATTAAAAACAAAACAAAACAAAACAACAACAAGACAAACAAAAGACAATCACAACCACAACAAGGTATTAAAAATAGCAAGTCTTGTCGTCACTGGAGCATGAGCTGCTTGAGGTTGTCGTGGAGGATCGTGTCCTTCACGTCTCGGAACACGAGGCGGATGTTCTCTGTGTTGATGGCGGTGGTGAAGTGGTGGTAGAGCGGCCTTTGCTGCTGGTCCCGGCGTTTGCCCCGGAAGCACTCCACCAGAAACTTTTGGACGTCTCTTAAGCAGTGCGGGTCCCCTTCAAATTCTACGAAATAGTCTTTGATGCTCACAACTTGCACTTTCTCCTCAAGCAAGTCTGTCTTGTTTAAGAAGAGGATTATGGAGACATTGCTGAAAACCCGGTTATTGACAATTGTTTCAAAAATGTTCAGAGATTCTGTAAGGCGATTGGTCAGGCGATCCTCCATAAGCACCTGGTCAAACTCACTTGAAGAAACAAGGAAAAGTATTGATGTCACACTGTCAAAGCATTCAAACCAACGTTTCCGTTCTGATCTCTGGCCGCCTACATCAACCATTTTGAAAGGAACATTTTTAATTTCAAAGTCATACTCATGAATGCCTTTGGTGGGTCTTCTAGCAAGCAGGATGTCTTGCTGTGAGGGAATGTAATCCTGGAAGAGAAAAAGGTTTACACTTTAGAGTCCACAAGTGGCAATTGGCCCAGAAAAATGGATGTGCAAATTAAATGACTAAAAAAGAAAAGACAAGGTCTCACTAGTAGCCCAGGCTGGGCTCTCTCTACCTTGAGATCTTCCCGCCTCAGCTTCCCAGGTGCTGGAATTACAGGTGTGTGGCTTCACAACTGGCACACCACTCCCAGCCGACCTCACTCACCTGCACCGCCAACTAGTACCTAACCCCTACTTCAAGCCAGAATAATTTCACACCATGCATCTCCGTGCTAAAAACAGGAGGATCTGAGAATGTAATCCACAAGACTCACTTCCCAGGTTCTGACCTACTCTGGAATTCATTACAGACGCCTCTTCATTGTATGCAGCTCCTTCACGATGCTGAATAGGCTCCATGCTGTCATCATGCACGTGGAAAACACTTTACCTGGCACAAGTGATTAACCACATGCATTTTGGACAGTAGGCTAGTCTGCGTCCAGGCACCGGTTCAAGCAACTCTCACTGATGAAGAGCGCACTTCTGCACACCAGCACCTCTACTGACGAAGAGGACTTCTCACACCCCGGAGGGCGTTCACGCCTGGCATACTTGTCTTGGAGGAGCATCGCGGCCAAGACTGTTAGCTCTTCCTGAACCTGTGTGTGGCCACTGCTATAGTGAGCAGCTGGTGTTGAACCTGTGATGATCCTCCTGCCTATGTTCCTGAGTGCTAGGATCACACATGTATTCACGAGTGTGTGTTAAGGCAAAGTCTTGCTATGCTGTCCTAGCTGACCTGGAGCATGTTGGCAATTCTAATGTCTTAGTTGTGCCAGCGCTGTGATTCCAGACCAGTGCCACCATGCCTGGCTTTCCAGACCTTGTGAGTGGGAAACAGTACGATCTTGAACAAAGGCAGCTACTAGTTGCAGGGGTGAGTGGCTGCACCCCAGCGGCACACTTCCTTACATTCCCCGACTGGTTCTTCTTTCTCAGGCTAGTACTTTTCCACAAGTCACATGGCTTCTTGGCAATACTCAAACAGGAGCAGTTTTTATACTTATCTTCATGGTCAAAATATTTTAATCAAGGCAGGACTGAAAACTGTAACTCCACTAGCTGTCTGCATTTTATGCCTTTCTAAGGGTTCAACACATAGTAGGGTTTCTAGAGCTTTAGTAGGAGAGAAGCATATGTAATTCTGTGACCTGTCCTAAGTTCACAGAATGGGGTATAAAATGCAGCACAGCTAGCTTGCTCTCCTCCCCTTCACAACCTCACGATGATTACATAACTCTCCTTTTCACTCTAGATGGGGCTTCAGAACTCTTCTCAGCCTAACAGTTTAAGCGCCTACTATAAATGGCTAGCACTGGCCTAGACTACTTATTTACAAGCTGTTTGTTGATGGCCTACTTTGTGCCGGGCACTATCAAGATGGGAAGTCCTGGTCCTCATGAAGGAATGGGTAAACGGCAAAGTAACTATTGACTGTGATACATGCAACAAAGAAGCAAGGGATGACATGACAGGAGAGGACGGCAGCTGTGTTAGCCACACCTGACATCCTAGCAGTGATGTGGAGCTCAGGAGGAGTTCAAGGTCATCTCTGACTACATAGTAAGTTCAAGACTAGCCTGGGCTACAAGAGACCTTGCTTCAAAAAACCAGCCAACAAACAACAAAACCCAGCAACAATGAAAAGAGGATCTATATGAATGGTGTGCTCAGATAAAAATCTACCGAAAAACTGAGAAAAGCAGGTCAAATTAGCTCTGCTTAGACTGTAAGAAAGTACTCTTTAAAAAATAAAGAATCATTAGCCAAACATGGTAGTGCATGCCTTTAATTCAAGTGGGAGGCAGACACACAGGCAGATCTCCATGAGTTCAAGGTCAGCCTGGTCTACAAAGCAGGTTCCAGGGCTACATAATGAAACCGACTCAAACAAACAAATACAAAAGCAAACCAAAACCAAAAACAAACAAACAAAAAACCAAAAAACAAAAAAAAAAAAAAAAACCAAAAAACAAAAAACAAACCAAAAAAACCCAAAAACAATCCCACAAAAATCAGAGCTGGTCTGGGTTTGGAGAGGCTGCTCTTAGAGAGGAAACTGGTTTAGTCACTATCCACATGGTGTATGTAACTCTAGTACCAAATCTTTAAAACACTGTTCAGGGCTGGGGGTGTGTGTGTGGCTAATGTGTATGCATGTAGCGTAAGCCTGAGGCCCTGAGTTTGTATCCGCAACACCCACATCAGAAATGTGGGTGTTAACAGGACACTACCTGAAACCCCAGAGCTGAGGAGGCAGAGGCAGGAGGGTTCCTGGGGTTGCTGATCAGCCAGTCTAGACAAATGGGTGTGCTCCAAGTTCAGGGAGAGATCCTGTCTCAAACAAGTCAAGAAACAACTGAGGCAGACATAAAATATTACTCCCAGCCACCTCCACTAGCATGTGCACACCCCCCCATACACATTATTCACAAATGCTGTTCTCCAATTGTATGTGTTATATGTACAAACTAAGTTATGAAGAACTCAAGTTCTGGGAGATACTTCTATCTGGGGGGGAAGTAGGTAAAAACATACAACTTTAAAGGCAAACAAATGCAATTAAAGAGTTACTGTTTTGGTTTTTGAAACAGGCTGGCTTTAAACTTATGACCCTCCTGCCTCAGCTTTCTGAGTGCTACAATTACAGATGTGCGCCACCATACCCAACAGGCAAATTCAACTGGAAGAATATAAGGAAAATGTGAAAATGAACCCGTTAGGGGGAAAAAAGTACAGTTCCCTGTGCCGCCCTAAGTGCAGGGCATGCGGCTTTCTTACTTGCAGCAGGTTAGCTCTGTGCTTTTCACCAGCATGCTAACACTGAAGTCTCAGAGCCCAGAAACTCATTTAACATAACAGACATCTAAGAGGAAGCAGAGACAGCTGCACTGGACTTGTGACTAACAAATACCTTTAGGGCAATAGCTTCTAAGCAGTGAAAACCTTAATTCCAAGGACTCTTGGGTGTTTGCCAATATAGAGAACAGACAGTAGCGCTCCCTGCCTGCCATGGGTATAGGAAAGCCAAAAGCAGGCCTCAGCCTAGCTGAGTCAGGCTCTGAGGAAAACACTTGGAAGAGAACAGTCTCCTTTCAAGGGCGACTCTCTCTTACCTCAGTCTCTTCAGCAGAGGCCCATTTCCCTGAATTCCAGTACAAAGGAGCCCTGCTCTGTTTCTGCTACAGAAACCCCAACGTTGAAAAATAGATAATGTGCAATCTCATTTTCATACACAAATCTCTTTCATGTTGAAAAAAAATTAGAAATCTGTCAGCATTTTTAGCTACTAGCCATCTTTAAAGAGGATGAGTTAGGCCGCTGCCACAAGAAGAAAGGAAAAGCAGGCTGCTCAACATTTTCTCTAACTTTCCTAACAAGCTGTCCCGATTACTGCTTCCAAGTTATCAATAACCAGAAATGTTGTTTTGAAACTTACTGGTACTCCAAGTTTATCCAAGTTATCCAGGAAATACTTCACAGACTCACCCTGAAAACAAGAAGAAGACAAAGTTACAAGGGCTAGCCGTTACAGTGTATGCTGTACTGCGGGGCTGTACACTTGGTCCAAACATACTTTGCTTGTCACATTCAGGGAAGCTGAAGCAAGAGGACTACTCAGTGTGAGGCCAGGCTAGCCTACACAGGGAGACGTCTGTCTCCAACCAAGACATGGAGGCAAACACGGAACAAAGAAACTTTGACAAATGATAACTTTAAAGCACTACTAACGGGCTGAAGGTGTAGCTGAGTGGTGCTTGTCTGGCATGCACAAGGCCCTGGGTCAGACCTCAGCACAACAAACAAATACACAAACAGCCAATAAGAAGCCCACAATAGGCTAATACACTTGGTACGGCTTAATGGATGATAGCAAGACTTGACCTGTGAGACACAATAGGTTAGCCTGACAGAAAGGAATAAAGGAAAACAATGTCTAGCATTACAAAAAATGTCACTGTGGAAGTTTTCCAGTCACTGTAGAGATTTTTATTATGACAGCAAATTTGGTAGGTCTGGTTTCCTGAAGGCTGGGTCCCCAGGGGACAAGAAACCCTACCAATGAGCTTCTCAGACTCTAGCACACTAAAGTCCACTGTCCTGTACTCCGAATGGTCTTCACTTGGCCACAGTTCAGGAGCACCTGACACTGGTCATTTGGAACATAGCAGATCACTAAGTTATGAAACCTTTCAAATGCTGGCATATTTTATCATGCAGCATTTAAAACCATACTTGCCAATGATTAGGTCACTCTTATCACATGTCTGTGGAAAGTGGCCACACTCCCAGTGGCAGACAGATTTTGGGTTTCTAACACTCAGCTGAACGCTCAAGCTTTATACCACTACTAGCAACAGAAACCGATGCTAACTTTCTTGAAATAGTGGGATGGCCAAACTGTCTGAACGCCAGTTATTCCTTTAGGCAAAGGCAGCATGCCTGGCTGGAGCAGCTCAAAACAGGCCCATTCACTCTTCAGCTTCCCCAGACAGTCGCCCAGTTTCTGTTTCAATACACATTTATCTGACAAAGTGAAGACTGAACACAAGGAACCATTTCATGGTCCAAATCCAGGGCAGTCTTCAGTGAAACTGTCATGAGTTAGGGGGGGAAAGGGGGAGTGTGTCATGCCCACATACACTTCCAGCCACAGAAACAGACTGATGAAGAACACAATCAGTATGGACTGAGGCTTACACACTGATCTGCTGCTCTTTACCTGAGGTGCTGGTTGTGAGCTGCCTGACGGAGTGCTGGGAATCCAACCTGGTCCTCTAGAAGAGCAGCCAGTGTTGAGCCATCTCTTCAGCCCCAAGTTCCCCCTTTTCAATCTGGGTAGCATCCATCCCCTGGAGCAGCCTGTATTGTTTGTTAAGTTTAGAAACTCCCCACCCCCAAAACAAACAGTAAAGCAACTAAGCATCAGGGTAGGCTGAGAAGTTGAAGTGTTTGAATTATGTGCTTTAAGGCAGAATCCTCCAGGAGGACCTTTCTTTCAGTTTTAAGGGTGTTTCCACAGCTAAAATGAACATAACTGGGGAACTGAGCATAAGCAGAGGATGGTCATTTGTAACCGCCATTTACTGTTTCTCCCTCTACCTCCGAGGACACACAGCAACGTGTGTTCAAGGACCTGGGAAGAGTAACATGAAGTTGGTATAAAACTGATACTTCAGAGTGAAGAGAGAAGATTGTGCCACTGGCTCCTGACCTGCAGGAATTGAACACACCCATATAATACACCAAACACACACACACTCTCTCTCTCTCTCTCTAAATGGAAAAAACGGTGTCTGTGTGAGTGTATGTACACATGAGTGTCCAGGTGCCTGTGCACATGGACAGAAGTCAGAAGAGGGTGGCGGTGTCCCCTATCACTCTCTGTCTAGCCCTTTTTGATATTGGGTTTCCCCTTGAACCTGAGGCTTGGCTGGAAGCCAGAAAGCCCCAGTGATCCTCCTGTCCCTGCCCTGCTCAGAGCTGGGACACCAGGCTTTTCAGATGGGTGCTGGGATACAAACGTTGGTCCTTGTGCAGCGAGCACGCTTAACTGCCTCACTGTCTCTCCAGCTCCGAGTACTGTCTTTTTAACAGATAGTTCTAGCATTTCTTTGCTTTACTCCCCACCCCCTTCTTCAGGCAGGGTTTTACGTTTTAACAGATAGTTTCAATATTTCTTTTTCTTTTCCTTTCCCTCCCTTCATCCTTTCTTTTGAGGCAGGGTTTCACTGAGTAAGCAAGACTGACTGGCTTTGAACTCTCAGCAGAACTTCTCAGCCTCCTGGGTGCTGACATTACAGGATTAGGCCACTGTCTAGCAGTTTTAATAACAATGTTACAATACACAGCTTTGCGTATACAGCTTTCTATACCTTTCCAATTATATCCATAGTGATCGTTTGGGCAGAGTTAAACATTTTTAATATGCCTGCTGAGCTTTGCTGGTTCTTCCTCCCCATACAGATGAAACAGAGTTCATTCTTCAATAGAGTATCTAGACAAAGATAAAAGGAGCCGATTGGTGGCACAGCCTACAATCCTGGCATTTGGGAATGGAGGCAGCCTGAGGACCAGTTCCAGGTAATCCTCAGTTACACTGCAGTTCAAGGTCAGCCTGGGTTATGTAAGCCCTGCCTCAAAGGACAACCCCCCCCCCAAAAAAAAGAAAAAAAAAAGCCCCATATTCAAGTCAACACTCAAGTTCAGCTACATTAAAAACTTTAGTATTATTATCTTACAGAGGTAAGATAAATGAAAATCAAAATGCCCTTACCACGAGTACATGACTATTATCTGAAGCAGCACTCTTCCTTCCCTCACAAGTAAATACTTACACTACCCTATTGTTTGAGAGGGTTTACACAAAATGGTACACACATCCTAGTGGCATTACGAATCCATACAAACCTCTTAGAAAGTTAGGAACATTATGCCCCATAAAACTTTCAGTGGCCTTTGGTCTGTCCCAAGGAATTTACTCCGCATAAACAAAAAGATGCACACAAAGGACATTCAAGCTGTGTGATGGTCCACACCAGAGGATCAGGAGTTCACAATAACCCTCAGCTTCAGAGTCAGTTTGGTATAAGCCTGGGATACACGAGTATCCTATCTCAAATACCACCCCAAAAGGAATAAGTAAAATGTTATTTATTCAGTACCACTTATAACAATAAAATTTGGAACATTATTTTTCTGCATAGAATTAGGAAAAAATGTTATGAGTCTGGGTATATTTATACATAAAAAACTATAAGGCACCAAATATAATTATTTGATATCACTGCCACATATGAAATAATTGTGCTATTAAACGGTAAACCGAAGTAGTAGATTATAGAGTCAAAGCCTACAACCTTGATCTACAAGGCATTCTTTAACTCTTGTTCTTGCAAATGTGGCACAATACTCACATAGAGACAAAGCCCAGCCTGTGTTTATGTCAGTGTCTTCACGGTCATTTTTTCCTACATGGTTAAATTATTCAAATTTTTCATGCACAAAAACTGTGGTCATTTTCTGTATGTGCTTGGTCTTCCTGTGCTGTCATTTAAAAAATCCTTCTTTAGCACATATTGATTCAGAGTCTTGTGAGACTATTGGCTCAGCTGAATATTAAATACGGGCAAAGGTAACTCTATAGTATTGTAGGTAACTATATCCTTCTTCTGAAAATGAGAGAGCTAGGCATGGTAGTTAATGCCTATAATCCTAGCACTAGAGAGGCCAAAGCTAGGGTACTGCCATGAGTTTGAGGCCAGCCTGCCTTCCAGCAAGCTTGGGATATCCAGTGAAACCCAGAGGAAGAAGAGAGAAGAGGAGAAAAAAGAACAAAGAAAAACAAAACAAAACAAAAAACCATGCCATTTGTCTAGGGGCTCTGATGCCCTCTTGTAGCCTCTACGGGCACCTGCACTCACATGCACATATCCACACACATAATTAAAATAAATCTCTTAAAAGATTCATTTTTATGTGTACAAGTGGTTGCTTACATGTGTGCCAATGTATCACATGTGTGCAGTACTCACAGAAGCCGTAAGTGTCAGATGTCCTGGAACTGGAGTTACACACAGTCAGCCACCATGTGAGTGCTGGAAACTGACCATTTGGGTACTGGTAACTGAACCTGGGTCCTCTGCAAGAGCAGCAAGGGCTCTTAAGCAGCAAGACACCTGTCCAGCCCCAATAAAAACAAATCTTAAAAACGAAAACACACACCCACCCTCCTCCACCTTCCTGCCTCTGTCTCCTGGTGCTGGGATTTCAGCAGAATGCGTCCCACACCTGACTAAAGGGATTCATCTGAAATTTTGTGGGTCCAAATTAGTGAGTGCTCTATTTATTAGAAATTTGAACTCTCACAAAACCCAGTGGTAGCAATCATAGACAAAGACATGTAACACACGGACCAAAAAAAAAAAAAAAAAAAAAACAAAACAACCCAATACAGACCCAAAACAAGCCAGCCAGGGCTACAGAGTGAGATCTGTCTCAAAAAGAAGAAAAGAAAAAAGGCATGTGCAACTGTTATCAAACCCCAGCTTGTAGTGAAATTATACCAGAGTAATTTAGAGTCCTTTGTACATTCAAGACTTTGAAATTAAAATATTTTAAATTCCTTCCCATTTAAACATATGATGGACGTGTACTATTTCCAGTCTCACCTCCGCTCCCATCACAGCCACGTCTACTCAAGGTCATAATATTGTCAATGTTATTCCCAGGGAAAACATATTTTGGCTAAAATTAACTCTCCAATCAAAAAGGATACGTTGGGGCTGGAGAGATGAGAAATTTGGCTTCACTCCCATCCCAAGACCCTATTTGACAGGCTCTTGCCATGTAGCCTATGTTGGCCTTGAATTCAAGATACTCCTGTCAACACATCATGAGTTCTATAAATTTTTATTATCAGTTTTTAAATTTTATTGAAAGGGAGAAATCACAGAGAAAAATTTTCTTACAATCTCAAAACAAACAAACAAAAACAAATAAAAATACCCCACAAAAAACAAAAAAACAAGAACAAAATGTGTTATTATCTGCAGTCCCATGAAGGACATGGACATGTGGTGGTGGTTCTGTTCTGGGGGCCCAGGACCTGATGGAGCCCTGCTGTTTGAAGTCAGTGCTGGGTGCTGACATCTGGCAGCCTTTGCTCTCCAAGAACCTGTATGAACCAAGAATGAGCTCCTAGGAGAAGTTGCCCCTAATTACGTTCTCTTAATAATTTCAGAAGTGCTCAAGTCTAGTTTTCTAACGCTGATGTGAAGGAAAAGAAGGGAATTTGAGTTCTTTCTCTAACCCAGAGTGAGTGATTTGGCCAAGTCTCCAAACTTCCCTGGGTCCCAATTTCCCCAACAGTGAAGCAAGGGAGATAATTCAGTGGTCCAGTAATCATTCCTTTTCTGCACAAAGTACACTGATTTAAAGTCAGATTCTCCTTTCATTTAGGTCATGTTATCAATTTTGCTTTTGTAGTCTCATTATTCAAGTTATGTGGCTTAGTCTCCCTGGAAATAGAAAAATACAGGATTTCGTGGAACACAAGAAAAATACTACAAGCTTAAGACTTTGTTGGTCTTAGCATGAGTCGGGTTAGCTTTTCTCAATCCATTCTCTAATACTGAAGGAAATTTTAAATCAAATTTCACATAAAAATGCATTTTCTAGACTTAAGTCTCATGATGTTCACGTCACCTCTAGTTCTTTTCCTCTTCAGAACAGCAAGGTAAGTTTCTGCCTGCAGTGAGCCACTCAGTCCAGAGCAGCATGGCACTCAAGTCTTCTAGTGCTACTCTGGCCTGTGACGTTTAGGCTTTATCTAAACAACCACACTGTGGCCTGAACATCTGGTTCAAGTTACCTTTTGGATTTTCAAATCCTGAGAGGCTCTGAAACTTTATTGCATATCAGCTTCATCGAGTTGTACCTAAGCTGTAAATAGCTACACTGTCCCTCATTCCCCAAAATCATTGTTATAAATATACTCTCTTTGCTTGTGAAGACATAATGGTCCTGGCGTCCTAGGTTTAAAGTTAATCCAAAAGCTAAGAAACTAAGTCAGAAAGTAATTTCTGTAAAGTAAATAGCAGACCCAGTTCACTTGACACCTATTGTCCAAGTGAGAGATGTTAACTCCAAGCTCTCACCAAAGGACAAGACTCAGTGAGTGTTTTCTGAAGAATATGGAATTTCAGCTGGAAAGTCCAAGAATATACAAGAAGAAATTACCTATTTTTTGAGAAAAACATACTAAAAACTACTGGCAGCTTTATGCCAACAGGGAAAAGGCAACTCTACTTAAAGAGAGGTTAAGAAGTGGAAGGTTTAAAGCCTTATCCAGGGTTTGCCAGTTAGGAGCACTTGTTGCTCTCCCAGGGGACCCAAGTTTGGATCCCAGAACCCAAGTTATTCCAGCTCCAGGGGATCCAATGCCCTCTTCCAGCCTCTGTGGGAACTGGCACATACGTCGCACAGGAACACAGAAATAAATCTTATGCTAGAATGCAATCTGGCAATATGTAGCAATGCCTTTAAAAAAGCCTGTCATTAGAGTAATATTGAAAAGAATCTGTGCAACTTCAACCACAGCAGTGAACTACTTTTGATAGAGAACCACAGGATTATTTTTATTTATCTAGACTGTAGGTCAGATGTCTACCCACAAACAATAGTAGCCTGCAGGCTGAATCCAGCTTGCTGCTGATTTTATGGCTCATTTCTAACTGATTGGGAAAAACATGAAAAAGAATATTTTTAACAAATCAAATTTCAGGGTCTAAAAATAAAACTATACTGGTGCACAACCACACTCATTTACTTGGCTAGCATCTCTGGCTGCTTCCACGCCCTGCAGCCGAGGCAGTGGTGGAGGCAGAGCCATGCACACCATTCTCATAGTGCTGTACTACTGTACAGGGCACCGGGGATTACAGTGTGCAAATGTTAAGTTGAGAATGCTTCAAATGTTACCAGTATTGCCACTCTATCCCCCTCCCCTCTTCTCTCTCTCACCCAATAGTAAGTTAATATGCATCACAAAAAGAGGCAGAGGATTTTGAATGCCGTGCTTTTAATATACATCAAAATATCAACACGAAAATGGTTGTGTTATCAAGTTAGACAGTGAAGTATTGTGTTTATTTGCAGACTAGGTATCTCCACTCATTTCCCAAGTGCCAGTGGTGCACCGCTGTCCAAGCACGGAGTGCCACTTACTACTGGAGAGTTCATTCAATCATGTTTGCAGCAGCCAAACAAGCATGTCCAGCGACGGCAGACTGCTAGTCTTTCAGTGAGAACAGTAGCCTTTCAGTGAGAACAGTTGCTCAGAGTTAAAGACAGCAGGAAAAGCCTCAACACCAGGTAGATCTTTGCGTGCTGGAGGCCAACCAGAGGCCTAATCAGAGTTCCAGGCCAGCCAGGACTACATAGCAGGACCCTGACTCCAAACAGAACTAGTAACAGTGAGAAACAAACTAACGATTTCTAGAACTTTACTCCATTCTTGCTGAGCTTATTATAGTGCTCAGTCAGCTGTTGGTCAAGTTTCAAATACCTGAAGAATTAGCCTGCACCAACGGTCTGTATGGAATATCTACACAAGAGAATATTTTCACAGTCAAGAAAACATTCAATCAGTGCACTGCCACTGGTCTCTGAGGGTGGGAAGCATGACTGGAGAGGAAAAGGGGTGGCCCGACAAACACAAAGCCATGAAACGGTCAGGCTCTCGATTCCCCATGAACAGGTAACACATTAAACCTACCAGTGCCAACGAGGAATTTAATTTACTCTTGCGAACTTGGCCATCACTATGTCTAGGAATTTTTGTCAGAAATAAGTCACTATTCATCTGAGAATGTAGCTCAGTTGGTAGAATGTTCTGCCTAGCATGCATGCAACCTTGGGTCCGACCCCAGCACCACATAAACCAGGATCAGTTGTAAACCTATAATCTCAGCACTTGGAAGGAGGCAGAAGAATCAGAAAGTTCAAGAGCATCCTCTGCTACACAGCAAGTTTGAAGCCAAAATGAAAAAAACAAGATCCAGTCCAACAGAGAAGGGACAGAGAGGATGGTAGGTGGTATGTAGGGGAGGGAGGAAGAATGAGTATTCGGATGTGCAAGTTCAGTGTCTCGAGCTGGAGAGATGGCTCAGCCGTTAGAGACTAGGATCACAACCAAAATACAAGTTCAGCAGCTCAAGAGTGGTGACGTTTTACCAAATTTTCTGAGCATGGGATGAAATGGACTTTCTTCTGGACAAGAACTACCCTTAACCACTGCTGCTGAATACTGGTTTTTGAAATTAGCTTTGGGAAGAGTAGATTCTATTCTTGAAAGAGTTCAACCTAAAATTATAAGGCAAAACAGCCTTTTTGGAGTGGCTTATATACTCTGGTAAACTCATCTCAATAACTGAATCTCTAGCAACGTCAAACTGTTTTCATACACTCCCCTGTGGTCAAAAGGAAGTGAAACCCCTTTCCACACAAATTTCTGATCCACATCCAGTCCCAAATTCCAACTACAATTCCTGAGGTACCCTTCGGATCCTAACACGCACACACAAAATCCATTTAACTGCAAATTACAAGCTGATCCCAGCCTTCCAGCAGAAGTGGTTAGCATGCAATGGTGGCCTGCTAAGAAGCACAGCGGGAAAGAGCAGCATTCTTCTGGAGAATGACTGTGCTCAATGAACACTCATGCTCCTGTGTCAGGGCCTACCGCACCCTGCTGCTCTGAGGATGGAGCCAGGGCCTCACACTTGCTAATAGGCAAAATAACTCAATTCTTCTGACCAGTAAAACCTCTCTTACAAAAAGCTATACATAATTTTATTGCATTGCTATAAAAATTTGTGGAAACTTGTGTTCTCTCTTACAATATGAATACTTACAGTAACACTCTTCATCTTATGTCCTGGCATGAGAAGTCTCAACTATATTATCTGGCCCTTTAGGAAATAAAATCTAGAAACTACCCTAAAACTTACTATGTGAATCAGGTTGGTTTCAAACTCACAGAGACCCAACTGCTTTTGCCTCAGAAGTGCTGGGATTAAAGGTGTGTGGTACCATATCAAGCTCTTATTTTTGTCTGAGTTGAATCACACTATGTTATCCAGGCATTCAAATGCCTGAGCTAAGTGATCCTCCTGCCTCAGCCTCCAAAGTATTAGGGACCACATAGCTCATGCTACTACACTAAGCTTAGATAAATGGTTCTTACTGGTAGCTGACCAGAACTGTTTGGTGTGCCTATTAAAAGAACACAGATTCCCAGGTATACTACAACCTAGCATGCTAAAATCTTAGCAAGCTGCAAGAGAACTGATTCTAATGTAGCCACCCTTGGAATATCATCTTTTGTGATTTTACAAAATTAACTTTTTAAAAGCCCGGTAAGGGTTAGAGAGATGGCTCAGGGGTTAAGAGCGCTTGCTGCTCTTCCAAAAGACCTAAGCTCAGTTCCCAGAATCTATATTGGGCAGCTCACAAATGCCTATACCTCCAGCTCCAGAAACCCCAGTGCCTCTGGCCTCCATAGGCACTTGCACACATGTGGTACATGTGCACACACAAACTTATTTAAATTTAATCCAATTAAAAAATACAAAAATAAATCTTTAAAGGACCGGTAAAAAGGGCTAGAGATTGCTCAGTAGTTAAGAGCACTAACTGTTCTTCCAGAAGACCCAGATTCAATTTCCAGCTCACATGTGACAGCTCACAACCATCTGAAACTCCAGTTCCAAGGGATCTGAGGCCCTTTTAGTTCCTGAGGACACCGGGCACACACGCAATGTACAAGTAGACATGCAAGCAGAATGCACATACACGTAAAATTAAATAATAAAGTAACAATGAGGGATCAAGGATCCAATCTACTTACAACGCTTGGTTAGAATCTACCAGCAGTTCTGGAGGTCCACACCTGTAACGCCAGCAACAGTCTGAAGCAGGAGGACATGTGGGTTTAAAGCTAGCTGGCAAGCTGGAGTTATATATATCAAGACCTTTTCAACAAATAAAAAGCAAACTCAAACCTAACCAAGTCCTTATTTACTAAGAATCACCTAGTACAGGTGGAAGATATCATTCCCAGTAATAAACACTGAAGTGGTGAGCTAGCACTATATTTAAATTCTTAGCTAGTCCCAAGTGATTATCTCCTGTTTTTCTCTTAAAAATTGGCCCAAGCCAGGTAATGTAGTCCATGCCTATAACTCCCAGCGCCTGAGGCTGAAACAGGAGACGCCATGAGTTCAAGAACAGCTCGGAGTATACTACATGAGAACCAGGCCAACCCAGGAAAAATAAAAGTTCACGTTCCAACCAAAGGCACCTCTCGTGCTTCTTGCAAGAGCTGTGCACCTCCCCTCTCCTGCATCTGACGCAGTCCTATCCTTCATCTGAGGACCTTTTCACGGGGAGAGACAGAGATTTTGAATCGAAAAGTCTAGAGAACAGCTAATCTTGTCTACTTTACATATTTTGAAAAGTTTGAAGGTCAGTAATTACACTGTTTATCCAATTTAGGGGGCAGAACTAATTTAGGGGACAGAAATTAAAAGAAAATTATTTTGGTGGCAAGAACTGAATTTCTTGGGTTTTTTTTCCCCCAAGTAGAATCAGTTCTTAAAAACACATGAATTTAGGACATACTCATTTTTTCTCTTTCTCCCCATTTACTATGGTCTCCAACCAGCCGCCCATGCCCTCAGGAATCATATCCTTCTGTTGTTTGCACTAAGGGTTTGTGCCTTTCAAAGCACCTTATTTAATGTATGTTCCCATTCAGAAACACCTAGTCTCAAACTTTTGTTCTCTGTACTCTAGAGCAGGATTCTTACCTTGTACATAGTAATAGCTACAGGAGCATCTGCTGGATGCTTTGTATTCTAGTTTCCCCTTTCCGACATCCTGTTTCCATCTTGTATTTCTACAAACGTCAGTCACTGAGAGTGTAACATATAGAAGGGTAGTTTTTAGAAGTATGGTTACTAAGTTATATCTGCTTATAAAGATGTAAGCACAGACAACAGAAAAAAAAAAACAAAAAACAAGAGATGAACTTAAATTTATATGGCTAAGTTCTTCCAAGGCACAGAGTCTATTTGCACTATTCTAGTGCATCTGAATATCATGGAAAGCACTATGGGAAACTACAAGATCAAGACAATATTAAGATAAAACTCAAAGACCTTATAGTATGAGGGCAATAATTAGTTGTTATCACCAATGGCATGTAAGAAAAGTGAAAAGGGCTGCAAAAGAGGATATACGAGTAGAATCTTAAAATGACATTTATTCATGTGTGTGTGCACATGCATAAGCCATGGCACATGTGTGGAGATCAGAGAACAACCTGCAGGAGTCAGTTCTTTCCTTCTACTACATGGGTTCTGGGGATTAAACTCATGTTGCCAGACTTGGCAGCAGGCACTTCCTGTACTCACTGAGTCATCTCACTGGCCCTCGAATGGGACCTTGGATGGGTAAGATGATGGTGAATCTTCAGAATTGCTTTTTTTTCTGAGTAGATTTAGGTTTCTGAATACTTGTCTTCTAACCAGTACCAGGCAGGGTGGGGCCTAGCCCAGGTCTCCACCTCCAGAGATTAGGAAGACTCCACAGATCATATGGCATTTGAAAGGCTTTTTGCCACAAGAAGTAGACATTCTAAATGCTAACAACTAGGATTATTTGACAAATGTCAAGTTCTGACAAGAACTGTAGGTGATATATATTGTGTGCTTTAACCTCACTGTGTCGGACTATTTTTATAGACCTTGATGAGAGTCAGACAAACTGAAATTTTCTGTTCAAAGCTTGATTGTACACTTGGAATTAGTTCAGTGGTAGTGTTTAGCTAACAAGCCTAAAACCCTACATTTGATCCCCAGCACAAGGGGAGTAAAATGTTTTCTATTCATCTGAACCATCATTGCTTAAATCTCATAAAATGTGGAAAAAAATAAATGCAAGGCAATGAAGTATGTCTCTAAATGGGAAAAAGTTTACTTTGAAAAAATTTAAAAATTTTTTAAAAGATCACATTTTTATTTACTGAAGCTCTGTTGGTTGTTATTGCCGTCTCCTAGAATAGCCTTCTGCTTAAAAACAAAGCCATTTAAAAATGTTAAAATTCGGAAGAAAAATCCATCCATCCATTTATCAATATTCACTTTGCAGGGCTCAGTGGCATAGGCCCGGAATCCCAGCTTTCTGGAAGGCTGAGGGGGTGAGGTAGGAGGGTTCTGTGTTGAAGGCCAGTCTGGGCTACAGAGCAAGATCACTCAAAAGGAAGAGACAGGCACAGCAGCATACACTTTAATCTCAATCTCCCTTTCATTTCTGCCCTTCTGGCAACTTGTCTTCCCTGGTTTCAAGGGACTTCTTTATTGATTCCTATCTTTAAGATTGTATCTTTTCAATCTTTTATTATTTTAATTTTCTCTGAAGGGACATATTCAATGTGATATATACAGCACATTTTCAAAAAAGGGCAATATTGTCATCTTTATGAAAATGTATACGTAAAGTACCTCAGACCATTTTTTTGTTTGCTTCACAGGAATATCACGTTTACAGATAGCAAAAGAAACAGTGACTTTTCCTTTGCTCTGTCAATATACCAAAACCAACTATACTCCAAGGTAATGAAATGTCAAATTTCTTACTAGTATTTTCCATGTCACATTTAACAATTCTAAGAGCCAAAATTAGTCAGTTATATTAATTCTCAGTATTTTAATAGTTTATAATAACCAAAGCAAAAATTCCCTAAAGAAAACTATTTTTGGCTTACTTGGTTTAGTCCAATTCTTCTACCACACAAACTCTAACAACAGGCTGGATCTCAATGTAAAAGACGAAAGACTTTGTAGAAGGAGCCACATCACCAACTTCATTCTGCAGGCTGTCTCTAACTTGCCACAACAAATGCTTCTCCTGCTTCTTATTCTTCTTCTTATTATTATTATTTTTGGTTTTTGGAGACAGGATTTCTCTGTTGTAACTCTGGCTGTCCTGGAAACTCACTCCTTATACTACTAGACTGGCCTCGAACTCACAGAGATCCACCTGCCTCTGTCTCCCAAGTGCTGGGATTAAAGGTGTGCGCCACCATTGCCCAGCTCCAGTAAATGCTTCTTTATGTCAAAAACAATGTTATGTTTTAGATTTACCACCAGAATAATTTGTGGCTAAGAATCTTAACAATGTAACTTACCTACAAAACAGTAATTCTCCTCCAACAGAAGTCACAAAAAAGTATCTTATTTTATTAAAACGCTTTATCCTGGAGGAACAGAAGATTCAGCCACACTTCTACTAAGCATTTATAAATGCATGTGCACCCTATTAAGGCGTTAGATTCTGCCAGTATCTCATGAAAGTGAAACACACTTTACATGGGAAGGACTTTCACACTGCAAAAATGGACCATCTCCGACCAACAGGACAGCAATACAGCAAGATTTATCCCACATGGCACTGTTCAGCACCACTACCTTTGCTTCCTAAGAATCTCCTGCTTAAGTAAAAAGTTCATATCCATTTCTAAAGAATCTGCTGGTACTGAGAAAAGTCACCGCCAGGAAATGGCAATATTGCAACCATAAAGGAGCAGAATATGAAGCTGGATAGAGAGTACAAAAGAGTTTATCTTAATACCCAACATGTATTCAAATGTCGGAGGAAGATAACCAAAATATCAACAAAGACGTCTCAGATGGTGGTACAGAGCACCACTGGGGGATTCCCCTTCCCTCCAACATATATGACTTAGAATTTAAAATTTCTTCCAGAGGACCCAGTTTCATTTCCCATGAATCAAAGTTCAGGCCCCAGCAATCAGGCACACACATCAGGCAGCTCACTGCTGCATGGAGACTTCATCTCCAGGGGATCTCACACCCTGCTATGGCCTCCTCAGGCACCTGCACACACAAGGTGCACCATGTGTGCATTCAGGCACACACACAAAAAGTAACAAATAAATCTTAAAATAAAATTTAAGTTATTCTCTCCAACAAGTTAACGATTTTCTTACTCTTCAGGTTTCACTTAATACATTTAGAACAATTAAGGTTAGATTCCGAGCCTTGAAAAATGCTTCAATGTTAAATATATTTTTGAAAGATCCGATCAGTCACAATCTCAAACCATATAAAGAATACGGAAGGGCTGCTAAGATGGCTCAGTGAGTGTGTTGGTTAGTGCTCTGTTTTGTTGACTTGGGACAAGCCAGCGTCATCTGGGAAGAGGGAGCCTCAACTGAGGAACTGCTGTCATCAGATGGCCTGTACACAGGTCTGTAGGGTGATTCCTTGATGAGTGTAGGAGGACTCAGCCCACTATAGACGGTGCCACCCCTGGACAGGTGGTCCTGGGTGGTACAAGAAAGCAGACTGAGCAAACCACAGAGAACAAGCGGGTCCTCCATGACTAAGTGTCATTCAGCTCCTGCCTCCAGGTTCCTGCCTTGGCTTCCCTCAATGACAGCTATATACGCTATGTATGCTAAAATAAAGCCCTTCTCTCCCCAGAGTTGATTCTGGCTAGCTTTTTATCACAGAAATAGAAAAGCAACGCAGGACAGTGGGGAAAAGCACTTGTAGTGCAAGCCTGCAACATGAGTTCAACTGAGTCCACACAGCAGGACAGAGCCAACTCCACAAGCTGTCCTCTGACTGCCACACGTGCCCTACACACGTGCACGCATGCACGCACTCTCTCTCTCACATATACCTCCCCCTCAGAGTAAAGTGAAGAAAAAAGAAAAGAAAATTGAGCTTTGCCGGAAATAGAAGTCTTGAGTAGTATATTAGTTTTTGTTTTCTTTCTCCCCCCACCCTCACCAAAAAAACCTCAATGACCTCAACTGCAGGCAGGCAGGAAGAGAGGGGAGAAAAGGGGACACATTCAGCTTTCCAACATAACCCCCCCAGGTTCAGTCCCCTGAGGTCTCCACAGGGGGGCGCTGTCAGAGGCTGCCTGATACCCCACAAGCCCCATGGTGCACAGCAGATGGAAGCTTGGCTCTACAGTTATATACTACAAAGCCCCAAACCCAAACACTGCACAATAATTAACATTATCTAATAAATGAGAAGCAGGTGACAGGAAAATCCAGATGGCTTTATTCCCAGTTTAGTGTTGACTCCATATTCCTATGCTCTCTTGCCAACAGCAAAGTTCCACCCCGCCTATTTGTCTCATGCCTGAATCTATCAGACAGCAAAGCAAGGCGACCTGAAAATATTGCAAATACCGCTGAATGTGCAAATTAGCTCAATCTATCTGGTCACGTCAGTTCCTGTCACCATGTCACGATCTCATTAATTCTGTTAGCATGAGAGGCAAAAATGCATGAAAATGAGTACCAGACACAATCTATGGAGCCTACAGCCTTGAGTTTGAATCACGAACAGCACCTGCTTTCTCTGAGGTCCTTTCCAGGCTAATAAACAGCTGAGTGCACTGAATAACAGCCACTGTCACCTGCCACCACTTGCTGCACTCCTCTCCACTGGGGTTGAGAGTTATCAGTGAGGCAGATCAGCAATTCACTGAGCTCCCAGGTCTCGTCTGGGCCTGGAACATATTAGTATGGCAAGTATTCAACCACATGCATGCTTGATAAAGAACTGAAGGGCATTGGGTATATCCTGATCACATTGCTGTCCTCACTAATTGGGAAGTGATACCATGTAAAAACACTCAAGTACAGTCTGTATTCACAGGCTCTACATCCATGGATCCAAACAACGTCGGTCTGAAAGTTCCAGGAAGAAAGTTTCTATGGAGCCAGCATGGTGGCACACGAAGGACTGCAAATTAGAGGCCAGCCCAGGCAACACAGCAAAGCCAGAATTCCATCTGCAGTGAACAGACTCTTCTTCTTGTCATTATTCTTGACACAATAGAGTACAATAGCCACTTACACAGCAATTACGTTGTATGAGGCATTATTAGTACGCTAGAGGTAATTTAAAGCACATGGCAGGTTGTACTCAGGTCATATGCAAATACTACACCATCTTATACCAGAGATAGCACATTAAGATTCTGCTATCCCAGGGGGGTACCAGACCCCTGAGGATATGAAGGGGCAGCTGTACAAAATGAAAAACTCTTCTGTATTTATTCAGCATAGTAATTATTTTGAGTCAGAATTCTCTCATGTGTCCGAAGCTGGCCTTGAACTTGTTACACCGCTGCGGATGAGAACTGATCTTACCTCCTAAGTGCTAGGATTGCAGGTGTGCAATATGCAGGTATGCCCAGTTCATGTGGTGCTGGGCCCAAGGCTTTCATGTGGTGCTGGGAATCAAACCCAAGGCTTTGCGCACACTAGGTAAGCGCTCTACCAGCTAAGCCATACCCAAAGCTCTGATCTGGCCTATTAACTCATATTCAACTCTCCTTCAGAGTGCAACCTAAATGCACTGGTTAATACAAGCACAGTATGGTCCTGAACTTTAAAAAGGTCTCACAAACCACAACTTGCTAAGCCAGGTGGTTCAAAGTGCTGCCAAGGGGAAATGAGAATAGTCAGCCTGACTTCAAGTGAATGTTCTCCACTTCCTCACCTCTCTTCCCACCTCAGGCATTTCCAGTCTGGCACCTCCCCCACGTCACCTGCCAGTCAGCACCACTCTGCAGCCAGCTCTGGGCTGATACAGGCTGTTTTGTCTTAAAGCACTTTCCAGAGTTCCTGCAGCATTTCTTCTCGTTTAAAAATGCATTTAGCTCCTTTTTTAAGACACACCTTACTACGTAACTAGGTGACTTCAAACAGGCAATCCTCCTGCTTCAGTCTCCCATGTGCTTTGCCAGTCCATTCCAGGGCACTTCTCCTTTTCATGGTGATTTCTGCCTTTGAACATCCTCAAAAGATGCCAGGGTTCCTCAAGACTCTACTATGAGCAGTCCTCTGTCTGTATACCCTTATGCCCTAAGAAATCACACACACTGTGTGGATTTTAAATATCATCTGCAAACAAAAAGTTCACAAACTTCTCCTCACAAACTCTATCCTGGATTCCAGACTCAGTCAAACTCTCTGTAGTGTCTCACCCGCCTAGAGGCACTCCTCCTTCTGCAGCTCTCTCAGCCTGACTGGCTGTACCCAGGACAGGCCCAAGAGCAGGGCTCTCCACACAACAGCCTCTGTGTCTTGCCTAAGATCCTCTAGTGGCTTCCCACTGCCTTCAGAAACCCTCAACTCAATGTGGACTCCAGGTCTGATAGTAACCAGCTGTCGCCAGCCTCCCCGACCTGTCAGGCCTCCTGCGAGCTCTGCCTTCACTGACACTGAGTGAGTTTTCTGATAAGCAACAAGCTTTTCCAACTTCATACATGTGCTCCTTCTGCCTGGTGAACGCTTTCCTCCCTTTGCCTGGCTGACAGTTTCTCATCCACGATGTCTTAAATAAATGTCACCTCCTTGGACCAAATTCTTAGTGTCTTGCTGCTTTCTAATCTTTTCATTTGGAGCACCAATCATGAGTATAATCACATATGCTTGCCTTTTTACCACTTATAACTCCAATTAACATCTGTGACCAATATAGAGATTATTTTTTGTTTGGTCCTCTAACAAAAAACCTGAAAAAAGTTACCTGCCTCATCAATGGGTGTGCAACAGGCATGTGACTGCATGGCTGCCAGGTGTACCCACAGAACAGTTATGAACTTATGCCTTGCTTTCCTGTTACCCAGGGTTTTCCTATCCTCATAATCTTTTTTTAATATTTGCTTTTTATTTTCTACATTTGAGAGAAAAAAAGATTATAATGAAACCAGACAATTTAAATAACTCCATCCGCACACATGCAAACATCACATATAAAAACATCAGGAATAAACACATTCTATAGAAATTTAATTGCAATAAAACAAAACTTTTAATCAGATTAAGACATACATTAAGGTCAAAAGTGCAAAATACAGTGCAATGGGGGAGAACTTTGGTTCTCTAAATTGCAGTATCAATTTTAAAACTGGGTGGTGTGCTGGACAGTTATATGCCAACATGACACAAGCTAAAGTATCTGAGAGGAGGGAACAGCAACTGAGAAAATGCCTCCATAAGATTAGTTTGTAGCAGGCTTGTTAGGCGTTTTTTAATTAGTGATTGACGAGAGAAGGCCCACTATGGGTGGTTCCATCCCTGGGCTGGTGGTCCTGAATCCTGTAAGAAAGCAAGGTGAGCAAGCCAGTAAGCAGCATGCCTTTGTGACCTCTGCATCAGCTCCTGACTCCAGGTTCCTGCCCTGTGTGAGTTCCTGTCCTGACTTCCTTTGATGATGAACAGTGATACAGATGTGTAAACAAAATAAACCTTTCTTCCCAACCTGCTTTTTGGTCACGGTGCTTTATCACGGCAACAGAAACCCTAACTAAGACAGGCAAATTTGGGGAGGGGGTGTTGCTTGTTTTTGAGACAGGTCTCACTACGTAGTTATGGCTATCCTGGATTCCCTATGTGGACCAAGATGGCTTCAAACCCACAGAGAGTTAGTTGATCCACCTAAAGGCATGTGCCGCCACTCACAGCTCTTTGTCCTTTCTTTTTTTTTTAAATGGTCATGCTTATGACATGCCGTAACTCAGACACCCAAGAAAAACACCGGAAATACAGGGGTGGGGGGAGATCAAGCATTAGTCTCCTTGTCCTGGTTGAAATGGAGGCAGATGGCGCAACAGCGGTTTGAAATGCCATTACCATATTTAAAGCTGAAGGAAATAAGGAGTTTTACCGCAAATGTGGCAAATTAGGAATAGGTGAAAATAGCAAATCATTTGTATTGCAAAATTTCTAACTGAACTGGCTAAATCCCATCATTCATTTTATATTTGTGTATTTGTGTGGCTTTGAACTCAGGGTCTTAAGCATATCAGGCAATGCGCGATCTCTCCAGGCCATTTTTCAACATTTTTGATTAGGATAACCAGAATTTTGTACCTTAGTAAATATACAGAATTTAATTATTGGGTTTACCCAAGTCAGTAACAGTGAATTTGGAAAGGACCACAGCCATGAGTATCCATGGTGTTTGTGTCAAAGTACACCCATACACAGTTCCACACTTGTCAGGTCTTCTGCTGCACAGTTAGCTAGGCAAGCACAGGCAAGCAGCCCCAGCAACCTGGAAAATATGGGCAGCTGCTCCTACTAGCAGCATTCAAGAATCCTTTTCTAACTTAACAGTGAATGAATAAACCCAACCACATGTCCTTCAGTCTGAAATCTAAGCAAAAAAAAATCACATGATGATAGAAGATGAAAGATTCTCTATGTAATTTCTACCCCATTTAACACAAAAACTTTTTTTTGTTTGTTTGTTTTTTGAGACAATGTATCTCTGTGTAACTCTGGCTGTCCTGGAAGTTGCTCTGTAGACCAGGCTGGCCTCAAACTCAAGAGATCGGCCTGCCTCTGCCTCCTGAGTGCTGGAAATGAAGGCATGCATCACCACCACCCAGCTACAAAAAACATTTTTAAGTTAGGAAAGCACACTGCAGTTCCAGTTCCTGGAGACTGAGGCAGGAGGATTCAAGTTCAAGGCCATTCAAATTTAGAAACAACTTAAGTGCCATGTGTGGTGACTCGTACTATAATCCAATATTGGGCAAGAAGACTGTGGTAAGAGAACTGAATCTGAGGCCAACCTGGGCTACACAGTGAGTTCTAGGTCAGTCTTGGCTATAGAGTAAGACCCTGTCTCAAAAGGAAATTTAGTGAGATTTTTAGATACTTGAGACTTGAAAGCTCTGCGGTCTAAAGTGCTGGCTGCTCTCACCCTGTTCTAGCTTCCATGGGCACAAATGCACATGCAAACAAGACACTCATACAGATAGTTTTTTAAAAAGTTCCAGAAAGACTAGAAAACAGTATCCAGGATACTAAAAAATAAAAGTTCCCTGTTCCAATTAATCACTATTCAGCTCCATTTCTCCCTTACTAGAAGGGTTAAAAAAGAAATGGTTTAACTAAATATAACTGCTCTGGTTCAAAGAATCCAAAGACCTTTGGAGATGTAAAGGTAGGAGTTTTGTTTATTAATTTTGTTTTTAAATGCTATCATCAATAACTGTTTTCTTTTTCTTTACGGAGAACAAATGTGTTTTTCATCATCAAGAGAAAGTAGAAATTCTCAAATTTTTTTTTATTATTTATTTTTGTACAAAATGCTAAGTTTGTCTCACAAAAAGCAACATAAACCCATTTTTAATCCTGAGCATTGAAAAAGATAATGTAAGGATTTTTTTTTTTTTTTAACCTTGGAAATAAAGGCTAATTATTCTCTGTAACCTGGGAACTCATAGGACCTCCTGCCAAGGCAGGAAAATGGCAGAGCAGAAAACTACACTTGTGTGACTGTGGAAGGGCCATAGGGAGGGGGCAGAGACAAAGAAGAGAGAGAGAAAGCATTCAGCAAAGCCAGGCTCCTGCATCTGTGCCAAAGGCTACCTTAGCATACCTTCAGCAGGGCGCAGAGATTGGAGCCCTTCTCCCCACACAGCTAAAGCTTCTCAGAAACATGGACTCCAAAAGACAGCACTCTGGCTAAAAATTTCATTGTGAAAATGAAGTCACTGTGAGCCTGTTCCATCAAATATCTGTAAAGATGCTTTATTATTTGTTGCTTTTATTTTCAATACTGGTTGAGTATTTGAAATCTGAAACCCTCCAAAACACCAACTTTTAAAGCACTGGCATGCTGCCTCAAGTGGAAATTTCCATATCTGGCATCATGTGACAAGTTCCACTCAAAACACCAGCATACTTAAAAAAAAAAAACTATATAGTTACCTTTAGGCCATGCACACAAAGAGTGTATGACGTATAGGTGAATTCCATGTGCAGGCATGGTTTTCATTCCTTTCTATATGTAAGCAAATATATAAAAAGCTGGATAATCTGCAACCCAATATGGGTCCAATCCCAAGAATTTCAGACAAGGGATATTCAACCTGAACTGTATGATTCTTTAGTAGTAAAGAATTAAAAAAAAACAAAAACCAAACTATTCACAAATATGCACCCAACAGCAGCTTACAATTGCCTGTAACTCCAGTTTCAGGGGATTCAATGCCCTCTTCTGTTGTCTGTGGGTACCTGTGATGTACATAATTTGCACATAATCTCACACAAGCACACACAAACTTTTTTTTAATCTGAAAATCAAGCAAGGTGCTATTAAAAGGCAACAAGAGCCAACATACCAATGACCACCTCATTTCTTATGGATGTGTAATCCTCTTGGTAACATGGTGTACCAAGAACATAAGTCACATTTAAAATAAATAATTAAAAATAGAGTCTACTTTATTCAGAATTCAGGACCACTATATTAACGATCAAGTTCAAAAGAGTAAAACCAATCAAAGCTCACAGTGATTCTTTTGATTGTTACTTATACACATGTGGTATATAATGAATATTAATAGCCAATACTAATAATTGCTAATAGATGCCAGGCATCATACTAACATCTTATACGGATCACCCAATGTAATCTTCACAACAGATAATAGGTCTCATAGTCATCAGTATTTTACCATCAATGAAACGAATTCAGACAGGCTGAGGACTTGCCCTGGCTCACACAGAGACTGGCACCCAGGGAAGACTGGTTGACCAGCCATCCTGCTCTACCTTTAGGCCCTGAGCCAGAAGCTACCTCCAACAGTAAGGGATCACATTAAAACCTGTGTAAAAATGTTTCATACTGTGAAAGATGTTAACTAGCATGGGAAAGAAAAGTATAACCAAGTACACTGGCTTGACTACTTGGACCAAAAAGCAAAATAAATCAACAGAGAAATTCTACCCAAGGGATCTCTGTCCATTACAGACACAATAAGGATGAGAAAGTTCACCAACTGTGCTGATTTAAAAATCTTTAATTGGGCATGGTACAACAAGCCTGTACCCACTGCATTCAGCAGTCTAAGCAAGAGGACCATAAGGTCAAGACCAGCCTCAGGGGTAAACCGCCACCCCCCCAAAAAAACCCCCACACAAGCAACAACTTGAATGTATTTTTCCAAAAGAAGAGCAATTAAATGTGAAAGATTAACTACCATCAATACGATATATCACCAACTTCAGCCAAGTCCCCTGAAGTCCAGTTCTTAAGACTACCTCCTTGATCCCTGCCAGCCCACTCTAACATGGCTCTGCTCCTGTGGGTATTAACAAATTCTTTTGAAAAGAAGTGTCTTGTCAGCAAGATAGGCATATAACAAAAGGTATCAGGGGTCTAGAGCTAAGAATAAGTATGTTCAAGCAAGGAAATAAAAGCGACTGTTAATACACAGAAATACGATTTTTAAAATTAGGTCATTTCTGACCAAGACACCAATTTGTGACATGCAGCAATCACGCTCATACACACACAGCATGAGCACGTGATGCCTCTACATGAGAAGCATGTCAAAGGAGTCTGTGAAAATAGCCAGTCCTGGTATCCCTTTCTCCAAAGCAAAAGCAAATCTGGAAAACAGACACAAGGCAGGCACTAATCTGCAGTGACTTTTCCAGAAAAGATAGCACCTCAGATAAGGATTCCTACGCAGAGCTTTAAGGAAAGAAAGCCTCAACATGAGTCCGCCCCAAAATAAACCACGCATACAATGAACCGCTCTAAGTAGACAAGCTTACTATCGATGTCATCTAAGAGTACTCTATTCTAGCTATAAGTTACTTAACAAAGAAAAAAACATTGTGAGCATTCAGAATGTAAGAAAGGATATGTGAGTACTGCTACAAAGCCGAACGTTAACGAAACCTTCCATACACTCAAAGCGGTATGCTAGAACTCAGCCGAGAAGAGTGCTTCTCTTCCCCATGGTGATTGGGGAAGACCGAGTCCAGAAAGGCTGGCAATGAGAGGAAAGGCAACTGTTCAGGGACATGATGTTTGAGTGCTTGCAAAATGGTTCAGCGGCAGGGCAAGGAGCTGCGGACTGGGGTCGGCAAATGGAGCGCCCTTTCCAGTCTGCTATCGCTAGGTCTGTGAACCAAGGCATCAGGGAACCTGTGCCCAGGACTCAATTTGTTTTTCCATCTATGAGCTGAAAACAACAGCAAGTTTGTCACTGTTGTTGAACAGTTAGGGACAATATATGCAACAGTGCTTTGAAAAATACCGAGCAACTGTCCAAACATTAAGGTACTAAACGGGGATTATAGTTATCAGCACTATCAATTGACTCTCTAGAAAAATAAGACACCCCCACCTTGGTTAAGCTGTGGCCTACTTGTAAAAGGAGAATGGGAGCAGTCCATCCAGGAAGTGCTTAGGCCACTGTTTTCTTTAAAGTGAGCTCATAAACTTTTGTCCTGGATTGGGTCCACACACGAAGTAGAATTCTGAAACTAAAGTTTCATTTTCATGAGACCGCTGTCTTGCTCCACTGCCTTCTTAGTTAATAAACACGTTAGCAGCAGCATTGTGCTACCCTCTAAAAGCATCAAGTGCCCAGACATTCCCTGGGCTCTCTGGCTTTCCTCCCCTGGCTCTGTCCAGGCTCCCCAACACAACCCTTCAACTCCCTATGCAGCCCAGGCTGGTTTCTAATGCGAGAGCCTCCTGCCTCAGCCTCATGAGCGCCATAATAAAACAGGCGAATGCTTCGACACCTGGCTCAATCACCTTTTACAGCAAACCCAAATTTGTGTTAAAGAATAAACAAAAGACTCAGATGGTATTCTACTTCCTATCTGTGCTGCAGTGCAAATGAAAGCATTTTACCAACCAAAACATAAGTTCCTAGTTTTACTTAGTTGACACCTGGCTCCTTTTTACAGACCACTCACTCATACAGCAAAATAGTTATGTTTCTACACAGATTGCAGGACAATCTGTCTTCACCAATAACCGTGTCAGCTTAGAGAAGTGAAGCACAGACTGTACTATCTTAGCAAGAAAGCCCAAGTCCCACTGAAGGGACAATGAATGATTAACAATGAGAGCAGTTTTGGTTTCAAGACCTGCAAAGGCGGACTGGCCATTACAGGAAGCTGTACTAATGCTGACAAAGTTAAACTGTTTACAGAAACTAGGAAGCTGTCCCCTGTTCCTCTCGCTGTCACACACCCTATCCCGTCCTCTGTGGCCAGAGTTGCTTATACTGCTCAACTGTAACTGTAAACTGAGCGAAGAGACTAGTAGGCGGTGGCTCCCAGGCATTTTGCTAGTCTGCCAGTGTTGCCAGTTGTATTGCATCCAGCCAGTCCTCCACCCAGCCAACCTCACCTAGGCAGTCATCCACATTACCAAATGCGGTTGCCACTGTCATCTGAGAAGTTTTTCAAAGGACAAGATGTCTCACAAGCACAGCAGTAGGCTACCACAAACTGACAGCCAAGGTAAAGGACAAGTAGCTAAAAGAGACCATGTCTTCTGACGTATTCCCCTCAATGTGCTAGCTTACAGCTGGAGAGGCACCTGACGCCTGGACATCGATGTGATGCTAACATTTTTATTTCCCATGTAAGCTATTTAGTTTACCCAGAGTGGAAACTAACCAGAAAAGGGAATGTTTGACGTGAGAACTTTGAGAGAAGTCATATTAGCACCCAAAATTACAACTGACAAATGAGTGGTCTGCTGTAGTAGAGCTACTCTTACCCCCTGTCTGAAAACCAAGAGGCACTTGTTCATCTTAAGCATAATATATTAAGAGGGTCTCTTAAAATGTTAGTAATTTTTCTCATTTCAGTTTGCAGTAGGAAGTCTAATATAACCACCACTGGTTGAAATAAAAACTCATAAAAACATTTATTTATTTGTTTATTTATTAGGGGGGAGCACATGCCACAGCTGAGCATGGAAGTTCAAACCCATCCATAGCTCCAGTTCTAGGAGATCCAATATCCTCTTCTGACCTCCATGGGCACTAAGTATGCACATGGTACATATACATACATGCAAGCAAAACACACATAAAGTAAAATAATCTAAAAAATGTTTAATAAAAGTAAAGTAAGTATTTAAAATCTGATTACCACTGCTTCAAATAAAGGAAGATCTAAAGAACACACATGACCCAGAAAAACCCTGGCAGAGGAACTATATAGATATGGAAGTGGTAAATCAGGACACATGGGGATTAAGAGGTTATAGGATATGTCCAGCTGCCTATCAACTGTGTTGTGGAAATCATGGGTAAGCTATCAGGAGCCTTTACCCACAACAAGAGATATACTCTATAGGCAAAGGAAACCATTGGAGCTCTCTGAGTACTTCCATGCTGTTTCAACAAGATAACTTCTGGAGTCTAAAAGGAACAAAGAACATCGCAAGAAGAAAAACAGGAATACGAGTACCAAAGCAGACAGAAGAGAGAAGACGGCACCCGAGGATCTATCTACTACATGCAGGTAAGGCACTGACAGTGACTTTGAGGAAGAGTTTAAATAAGCAACATGCTTTCTTAGTGCCAAACACCACAGCCCATTAAAAAAATACAAGTCATTAATTCAATATAATAATCAAGAACCTGCCATGGGCCAGATACTACTGACAGTGCTGAAAATACACACAGAGTAGAGAAATCCTTGACTCCAGTCTAAAAGCAGACCTCACTTTATCCTCTTTTTTAGTGCCTCTTTTTATCAGGAAAAAAAAAAAAAGTATTTCTGGAACCCACCTTTCCCTGCTGTCAATAGCATTCTTTTACTGAAACATTAGCTGGTCAAGTCAAGAATACACAGGTTTTCCTCCTGAGTGGCTTTGTTTGCTCTTAGTTAAATAAAATACATACATGCACCTTTCTCAGCAATGACACAGACCTTGATACGAGACTCAAAGCCTGTCAGTGGCACCCCAACTTCAATTACACAGGTGTAGGACAAAACGAGAAGTTTCCTTCCCACAGGGAACTTTCAGATATGCTGTTGTTCGTTTATTCATTTGGGATGTTCTGATTACTTACTGTGTAGTTGGCTGTTTTTTCCCCTGGCCTTGGGAAGATAAACATCTGAGAAAACAGTGGAGAGTGTGTCTATTGAGAAAATAAACTAAGAAGGATAAGAAGCTGCCCTTAAACAGGAGGGTGGCAGACAGCAGTGAGAAGGGGTATGTGGAGAGCTAGCACATCTACAGAAAATACAAGACAACAGGGACCAAAGGCCAAAGCTAACCAGACTTGATGAATGTCAGTTACCAAGTTAAATTCACATTTTTCAATATATAATGCTGCCAGATGCTCAAAATGAGTATTTGACACAATACACACATGAATGAACTGTACTGGCTAGAACATAATATATGATACACTAAGAAGTACAAGACATAGGTTTTGTAAAGATATCATAAACCCTTCTTGTAACTTTTCTAGAACAGCCTAGACTACTATGGACTACAGACTCTACCAAGGAAGACTAGTAGCTGTACATCCTTGTCTAGTCACACCCACGAGGATCACCTGAATCTTAATGACGTCATCAAACAACTTCCTAAGCAGTCTTACTTTTAACTGTCACTTAATTTTATTACAGAAAAGCACTTCAGATCTGACCTAACTCTAAACTGTACACTGTAGATCTACACAGTTACCGCTGATGGACCCTTTTTGGTCTTCAGCAATAGAACCAAATACAATCAAAGTGCTCACAATTAAATTACAAAACATTTGATTAAAAATTCTGTCTCAATTCTTGTCTTTGTATCTTTGTTTTTTAGGTCAGGCCTTGCTATGTCACCCAGGCTGGCCTGGAACTTAGTGATCCTTCCGCTTCTGGTTTGGAAGAAGCTCAGATTACAGGCGTGAGCCACCAAGGCCCTCTCGTCTTCGTATCTTTAACCTTGGGTGAGATCCCTTTCCTATTCTTTCTTCAATAGTGAATAACAGCTATGAAGTATTTTATAATATTTTTTAAGATAAAGGAGGAAAACCAAATGGAAATTATTTCCCACGTGAAACAAGAGCACAAAAATAGTATTTTGTTCCTTATGGAATATTTTAAAGAGTATTTACTGTTAAAGAGTTTAGTCTCTCCGCTAGGCATGGGGACTCATGCCTGTAATCCTGGCACTTAGAAGGCAGAGGAAGGAAGGTCACTCTAAGTTTGAGGCCAGCCTGGTCTACATAGCAAGGAAAAAAAAGATTCTAATCTTTCTTTATCAAACCCATCCGTGTCATAAATAAGTACCTCAAAAGCTAAATAGCACATAGGAACAACCAGACTCACTGGTCTCTTATTCTAAAAAGAAAAAGGTCATCCCATCATTTTAGAAGAATATAATTACTACGATTGTGAGAAAAATAATTTTTAAAAGAGACAAAATTAGAATGACCTGAGAAAGTCATTACAACCTTACTTTCTAACCAGTCAAATAGCTTCATTAACTCTACAGAGTGGACTTATTTTTTAATCTTGCTTACTTTTTAAGCATACACAGCAAAACAAGTATCCGACGCTCCATTTCGGAACTGATACATTACACTGTAGAAGTCTATGAAGTATGCTAAATGTCATTAAATAAAACCACCCTTCTGGGCTTGGGTGGCTCAGCAGGTAAAGGCACTTGCCACCTAGCCTGAGGACCTGAGTTTAATGCCCAGAACCCACATGCTAGAGGAGAATCAACTCCCACAAGTTATCCTCTGAAGTCAATACATGTACCATGGCATGCATGCATGTGCACATGTGCTCTCTCTTTCTCATACATACACACACTAATAAAAATGCAAAGTAAGAATAACAATAAATAAATTAAAACACATTTTAGTAGGGAGTGTCTTACCAGTTGGAATTCCCGACGCCGGTCGTAGGCATTCTGTATGCCGCTGTCATCCCATAAGGCTCTTATAGCAGGAAGATACTGCAAAAAAACCCGCGTTTCCACCATGCCCTGGGCAGCCATGGGGGCACGGGTGTCAAACGCCATCAACTTGTCTCCATGGAGCTGGTTTTTGTTATCTCCCCAGGGAATATGAAGCTTCTCTCGAGCATCTACCAGCACCCGCATGCCTTTGTTAAAAAAGAAAAAAAAAGTGAGGAAGAGTCATTAAGATACCACAGAAGACTTTGCCCCAGGGTTATTCGGTATTGGTTCCTTAATTTTTTTTAGTTATTACAGAACCCCACTTCCAAAATGGAGACCAGAATCAAAACAAAACCTTTATCTTCTTAGAGGTTTAAAAAAAAATTGTTCACTGTCTTAAAATTAGAAGTCTTGCAAAGTAAGTATTAATAACAAAAATCACTCTTTCGGAAGGATTCTAATATATTGCAATTCATAAAATCATTTCTGGAGTAGAAGGCGGTCAAAACCAGAGATGGAAAAACTAAATAGTGCCGCCTACTCTGAAGTCCAGGCTGCAGGCAAGCCTGACACACACTAAGAACCACTGTGCTCGGTTCTAGTCCTACAGCACTCTACATACACTGGCTTCTAGGACACTTAAAACTCAAAGCTTCTCCAGATCAAGCTTCCAATCAGTGCAGTCACACACAGGCTTCAGAGCTACCTAAAAGGAAAACCAATGGTACAAAAACAAGGGCTTCAACTTACATGGGTTAGTTCAAACTCAATATTCCTATCACTAAACTGTTAGTTCTGTCAATGTACTAGGAAATCACTTCTTTGGATACAAAAAAAAAAAAAAACAAAACCGTTCTGCTTTCAATTTTCTGACCCTGCCAACTCAAGAAAGTAAGATGCCTAGTTAGACTTATACTTGAACATACAATAACGCTCAAAGTAACTCTCAGGCCCAGTGTATATACCGAAAACAGGTGTTTACCTTACAGTGAATACTTCAGTCTATTCATTAGCACAATTCTTTAAATTCAACTCCATCGGGATACAAAGGTACCTTCAATTACGGGCTGGCAAGGTACAGTTTACAGCCTTAGAAGAGACCTTAATTAGTTTAGTGCTAAACATTAAGGCAGACTAAATACAGCCATCCTTTACAGTTTAACTGCAGGGGTACAAGGATAAGAGCCAAGGAAAAGGACAAGGACTGTGAGCTCCTGGCCTAGCCTTCTCCCCTCACTGCCTCACAACGCCTCCCTCTCTAGTGTTTCAGTACTTGAGATCCTGAAGACATGAAGGGGAGACATGAAGGAGTTTGCTTATGTACTTCCTGAACAACAACAACAAAAAACCACTTAAAAAACAAAAAACAAAAAGGAAAGCCACAGGACTCCTTGAAAAGACCTACAACCTTAAAGTTTGCTTAGAAGTCCTAGATAAAATAGGGTGACCCCTTAAGCACCCAAAACACTGGGTGCTATGCCTCAATTTTTGCCAACGTCTTTTGTGTAGAAGACACCTCACACTAAAGAAAAAGAAAAAAAAGGCGATTCTTTTAAATGACAATAAAAGCCACCTCCACAACTTCTTTGAAAGCTAAGAAATAAAGACTTGGTGTGCTTTTCACTTCGGAACAATATTTTAATTTTAAAGTACTGTCAAACAGGAGTAAAGTCCACCATCCAACCCAACACATATTCACTGACTGCCTTCTCCTGTACGTTCGGTCTCCTTATGACTTTTAAGCCAAAGGGATTTTTTAATCTCGACCTAAATTTATCTAAGTACTAAAAAAAATAATGATGCCGTTTTTCTCCAGTCCTAAGCAAAAAAGAAAAAAAAAGTGTGCAACATGTTGAACTGTGATTACAAACATCCTGTAGCACTGAGGCGATAAAACCACTCGCGCTAATTTTTTTTTTTTAAATAAGATTTTTCCTGATGCCAATCTGGTAAACGCGACACCCGCAAGTTTTATACTCTTACCCCCGAAGGCCCGAGAGGCTGTCACTCTGTGCCCTTGACAAGAGTCTCAGGGCAAAAAAAAAAAAAAAGTTTCCTCATTGCGACGGTTCCAGAACTTGCTTAACTCTAGAGGTAGCCTAGGAAACCCGGAGCTGGAAGGGTATCCGACCCGGTTACTAGGGTCACCCATCAGGGGCGGGGAGACGAGGGGAGGACCGGGGTGTGGGACCTGGGGCTGCTGATGGGTGGTCTTGCCTGGGGTACAGCGAGGACACAAGTCGTCCCGCTGCCCCGATCACTTCCCTCTCGGAGGGGGCGAGGCCGGCGGCGGGGTGCGGGGCTGACCGTGACCCTCACCGGGGTAGCACGGGAGACGGCGGGGCGTCCCGGATCGGAGGGAGCAGGGCACTGCGGTGCCCGAGGCGCGCCCACCCGTCCGTCCTCTAGCCAGCCCGCCCGCCCGATCTGGTCCGCTCCAGTCTCCTCAGACTTGGGACCAGCGGGTGAGGGCGGTGCCCGGCCCCACTTCCCCGCGGTGCCGGGGTCCCCGAGCCCCGGCGCGCCCCGCACCTTTGATCACGTTGCTGTAGATGGTGGGGCGGAACTCCTCGCGCGCGCGCTGGTCGAAGTCCTGGCCGTGGATGATCCGCATCTGCTTCAGGAAGGTGGACTTGCCGCTCTCGCCCGCACCCAGCAGCAGGATCTTCACCAGCCGCTTCACGTAGGTCTTCTCCCGCGACAGGCATTTGTCGATCTCCTTGGACTTGCGCTGCTGTTCGGCCTCGCCGTTCGTCAGCACGCAGCCCGGGAAGCACACGGACAGCACGGAGCGCGACGGCAGGAAGTCCGCCATCTTGCTGCCGCCGCCGCCTCGGCGGGCCCCTGCGGCTCCTCCACCTCCTCCTCCTCTGGCAGCGGGAGGCTCCGGCAAGGCGGCTGGAGGGCGGGGAGCGCAGCGGCGGCCCGAGTGCGCCCGGGGAGGGAGGGAGGGAATCCGACGACTGACTCGCCAGGGCGGGCCGCGCCGGCCGTGGGGGGAGGGTGGGAGGGGAAGGAGGGCGGGCCCGGGGAGGGGCGGTGGCCCTCGGGGCGTGCGCGCGCCCGCCGCCCGCCGGGAGCGCGCACGCAGGCAGGCACGCAGAGCCCGAGGAGGCGGGCGCGAGTCACGCGTTCGCTGCGGAGGCTGCGGGCCGGGAGCGCGCGCGCGGAGAGCGGCGGGGCCTGGAGTCACGTGGGCCGGGCCGGGCGCGCGCCTGCGGGTCCGGGAGTTTCTCTTTCCCTTGAGCGCAGCAGCTTCTGGGATCCCCGGGGCTTGATCCTCCCGTGAGCGGCTTCTTCTCCTTCTCCCCACCGCCCTTTCCCGTAGTTTCCCGCCCGCCGCCTGCTGTCACCTCCGCGCGCCCTATTTCGAGACCAGTGACCTGCTCTTACTTCCTTACATTTTGCTTTTTTTTTTAAACTCTTGAGACAGGATCTCCCCCTACAGCACAGGCTGGTTTAAACATGTGACAATCCTTCTGCCTCAGCCTCCCTCTCCACTGCTGGGATTGCAAGCCAGCGCTTTACTCCCAAGTTCGTTGCATTTATTTAGCAGCGCTTCCCTGGCCGTCCTACGATCATCCTGAGCCTAGAAGGATAACTGGATGTCAGATGTCGTTATTGATCAACACCCCCTCCATAGAATTCAGGGCGCTATTGATACCTGCCCTGGTCTGGGGAGTGTTGGAGTCGATGTTGGTGTGGAATGTGCTAGGAAGGTCGCTGGTGGCTGGCTCACTAATGTGGGTGTCCACCCGAGCTGCATTTAGGGCTTGGATAATGCCCACTGAGGTCAGTGAATGATGGAGAGGGTGAGGTCATGGTGAAAATCCCCCTAAACCGGACACTGTGATGCACATTCTTCCCAAGGAAGCAGATAAGCAAACAGCCTAGGACTGCAGCAGGCACATTTTAGGTTTCCTGCCAGATTACAGAGGATATGACCGGCAAGAGACTTTTTTTTTTTCCTGCTGTCATAACAGCTGATCAGGCCAGGACACCTGAAAAGACTCCTGAAGACACACGTGACAAGTGACAGCTGGGTTCACCGAGTGAGTGTGTAACAAGGACTTCAGAAGCCAACTTCTTCATTCTATGTCAGTTTCAAAGGGGAAAGGCGGTTGATGCCTGTCTGGTTTTGTCTTAACGTTTTTTTTTTTTTTTTTTGTTTTGTTTTTTGTTTTTTGTTTTTTTGCTCCTAGATTTGGACTCCTGCAACTCGCAACTCGGAAACTTCCTGTGTTACGGAGCTAGGGGTAAGAGGTCAGCACAGGGAGAGGTCTATGTAGGAGTTTAAATTTAAAAGCCAGCACTAAGTCAGTCAATCAGTCACTGTCAGTTCGGGCTGGTGACTGAGAAGTGCATGACTCAGTATATTGGCTGCAGTAAACAATACCTGTAGTGAAATGATCTCCTGTAACACCCACTGAGGCCTCGGAGTGGATCTGAGCCCCTGGAGTAGACCGTCTGCAAAGTGGGCTGATCTCAAATCCAGCATCTGTGGATTGCTGGGATCAGGCCTAATGTGTAGCAAAATCCTGCCATTGGTGGATGATCTCTATATAACCTTGACCAATGTTTGGGATGCCTTGTTCTGGAGCCATGAAAAGGCTAGCCAGCTTCTACCCAGGACAGACAGGTAGTATACAACCTCTGGGTTTCCTCCAGGTTCTAAACTGAACTCTTTTGCAAAAACAGGGGAGGGAAATCTACATGGGAGACTAACCTTCTTCATTCTCCTGGGGTGTGCACAACATAATGGAAAAGGAAGGATGCCTAGGAGGCAGGAAGGGATTCCTGCCTGGCCAGTTCTTGTTGGGGCATGTAGTGCAGCAGAGAGGCTGTTAAAGTCCTGAGTGGAACCTTGCCTTGGAACAAATTTAGCTTGGGTTGAGCCTGGCAGCTCTAATCAGGGTTTCTGAAAAGAAATGGCTTGGCTGCTGCTTGTAACTGGTGATCAAGACACTTTGTAAATCATCAACATGAAAGTGAGTCAATTTAGTGGTTCTTCAAAAGTTAAACATGGAATAGCCACACGACCCGGCAGTTCCACTCCGAGGTATATACCCCAGAGAACTGAGAATGGCCACTCAGGCA
The DNA here is from genome assembly GCA_026225945.1 of Cricetomys ansorgei. Classification (NCBI taxonomy): domain Eukaryota; kingdom Metazoa; phylum Chordata; class Mammalia; order Rodentia; family Nesomyidae; genus Cricetomys; species Cricetomys ansorgei. The sequence goes on from JAMJFZ010001881.1 coordinate 5,381,416, forward strand.
AAAAACTTGGACACCCATGCTCATGGCAGCGCTGTTAAGAATAATAACAACAAAATAAATGAATAAGAATTAAAACAACCCAATGCCTATTGGTGCATGAATGGAGAAACAAAATGTGATTTATGCAAAGCACAGATTGTAGTTATAAAAGTGGAGGGGGAATGCACTGGCAGAAGGGGTTGGGAGATAGTTCAGTATTCAAAGTGCCTCACGTACAAGCGTAAGGATTGGAATTCCCATCCCTCAGAGCCCATGAAAATGCCAGGTGGGCACGGTGGCTTGGAAGACAGAGTCAGAATTCTCAGAGCTTGCTAGCTAAACTAGCTGAATCAGTGAGCTCCGGGTTCAGGTGAGAGACCGTGCCTCAGTGAATAAGGTGCACACACATGCACACACATGTGAACATGCACCACACACACACACATACACACACACACACACACACACACACGGGAGAAAGCACTGATAAATGTTTCAAGAATCATCTTTGGAAATACTATTGTATGGTTTGGTTTCTATGAAATGTCCAGAGTAAGAAACCTAACAGAAACATAAAAAAGCATAGTAGTAGTTGCCAGGGGTTGAGAGTCGAAGAAAGAATGGGGAGTAAGTGCTTAATGGATTATTTCCTTTGAGGGTGATGAAAAGTGTTTGGAAACCATAGTGAGGATGGCGACAGAACACTGTGAACGTACTGAGTGCTGGATGGCATGTGTGAAAATGGTCAAATGGTGGCTTGTACATTAGGTGCATCATACCGTAGAGGAAAAGGAGGAAAAGTGAATTAGGGAAGAGATATTTTACATACATGATATTTGCCATCATTTGACAGTGACGTTATGAAAGGGCCACAGTCTGTAACATTACTGAGTGAAAGCACCATTGTGTAACATCGAATGAATAGACATGCTACAGTGTGCAACCTGTCGTGAATGGAAGCACCATTGTGTTTAAACCAGTATGGAAAAGTCCGCCGTAGCAGTCGCTCCCACTGCTACTGTCGTGGCGCTGGTGATCTTTTCAGTTACAGCGTTTTTCTGAGAGAAAAATCGACTAACTCCTAAGGGAGGGTAGAGTCTACCCGTTAAAATTGAACCTGCTGGATGCTGTCTCTAATGGATCCAAATGTTAATTCACTGGAAAGGCACTATCATGGCCAGCCAGTTAATCCATGTGCAAAAGAGCGGTTTAAGCCTGCCCTGCCCCCAAGTTGGGTTGCAGTGATAGGAACACCTGAGCAGTTGCAGTGGGTTTTTTTTTTCTTCTGGGAAGTCAAAGTTTAGGGGCAAGATGAAGGAAGGAGCCTTCTCAAACAGCTGTCATTTTTTAAATCAATTCTTAGTCCTTTGGGAGCTAAAAGACTTCTGTTTTGTGGTCATGGTTTATTTAAAAAAAAAAAAACCAAAAAAACAGTATTACTTAGCTTATTTACCAGTCTTTGTGCCAAATAACTTTGGCACGTTTACAAAAATCAGGATTATCCACAAAGGACAAAAATGTGTCACCCTCAGACATATTCAAAAGAATGTGCCAGAGGCTCCAGGAACAGTTCCAAAGGGGCGTTTAAAAAAAAAAAAAGTCTTTCTTTTGAATGATGGGAAATATAATTTAAATAAATGCTCTGCTTGCCAAGGTGACTACTTACTAGTCAGGATGGGGCAACACCCACTTAGATGTGTTTATTTAAAAATCAGTCACATCACTTGGTAATTAAACCTCGAGTTAATTTTCTAATGGGGACAATGACACATCCCGCATTGGCCTTGCACAATTCTGCTGTCTCACCATCGGTCTAAAATAGACGGATTCTAATCCTTTCATAGAGATAAAGCAGGCGAGAATTCTCTCGTGTATGCTTTCCCTTCCAGGAAAGGAATAGGGAATTCCTTTAGTGCGCCCCCCCCACACCCCACCCCACAATACAAGCCTTGCAGTGTGTAATGTTTAAAATGCCTGCGAGCACTCTGACCTACTTTATCTCATTCACCACTCACAATAGCCTGACTAGGAACACCCGGCCCTAGCCTCATGCTCTTTGGCCACCGCAAGAAGCTGCCGGGAGAAAAGGCTTAAATGACTCCCTTAAAGTTTTGCTTACTGTGGCCTGTTGTAGAGCCTGCCAGAACTGGAAGCACCCTGTTTTCATTGGGAGAGGAGAGGGAGGGCATGAGACAGGGTCTCTTGTAGCACAAGCTGATCTTAAACTTTGTTGTTGTTTTAATTAAAATTTTTTAATTGATTTTATGTGTATGAATGTTTATGTGTAAGTATGTACGTGCAGCGAGCGCACGCATGCCTGGGGCCTGAGGCGGTCAGAAAAGGGTATCAGATCCCTGGAACTGGATTTACAAGTGATTGTGAATCACCATGCGGGTGCTAGGAACTGAACCTAAATCCTCTACAAGAGCAACAGGTGCTCTTAACTGCTGAGCCGTCTCTCCAGCCCCTCCCCCACCTCCTTAAAAATTTTTTTTAATTAATTTTTTTATTTTTTGAAACAGAATCTCATGTGATATTATAGCCCAGACTGGTCTTGAACTCTGTATGTAACTGAGGATGATTTTGAATTTCTTTCAGTGTGTGTGCGTGTGCACATATGTGTACAGGTGTGGACAACGGTGCTTGTGCGTGTAAAAGCAGGAGGAGGGCTTTGGATGTCTGGTTTCATGGCTCTTGACCTATTCCCAATCCCTTGAGACAGAGTCTCTCACTGAACTTGGAGCTAGGCTAGCAGCCACTGAAACTCAAAAATTCTCCTGTCTCAATCCCCCACAGCAGTGGAGTTACAGATCCATGAGACCACACCTACTTTTTAACATGGGTGCTAGGGATTCACACTCAGGTCCTCATGCTTGGACGGCAAGTGCTTTTACCCAGGGAGCCATCTCTCCCAAGCCTCGGGCCTTGCTTCATCCTCAACTGCTGGGATTGCAGGCACAAGCCACTATGCGTAGGTCCTGTTTGGACTCTTACGACAGTGCTCTTTCTGGTATGCCCAAACAACCCTAATGCTCAGAATCCCTGGGTGCGTGAAGCTCAAGCCTGAGACAAGAAGTTAACTGTATTTAGCTTTGAGGCACTGTAGCGTTCTGTAGTTTTGTTTGTGGGTTGGTCTGTCTGTTTTTCCAGCCCCTTCCAGGCTGGCTGCCATCTTGAAGTTCTCCAGCTGTTAGACTGATTCTAGTAAAATGTTCCCTCCTTTGAGCTGAGGCTCTGTTGTAAAATGTTCCAGGTGGCTGATGGGGGTGGGGAGGTGGAGGAGAAGAGGAGCAGAGCTTACGGCAATATTTACCTGGGATGTAAAGCCCACATGTTGTTCACTGAGGGTGAGTTAGATCTAAAAAGGCAATGTTTCTGTTTCTGTAATGCAATTTGATGTGGCCCTTACCAGAATAAGCTGCTCATGTGGAAAGACTCATATGAAGCTGTGGAATTGAATGGTGGGTGGTTTTGTTTGTTGTCGCTAATAACGGAAAACATGACTTTGATTCTTGGTTGTGTTTTCCTCAGCCTCCAGAAAACACCCATGGGTTGCTGATGTCCAGCTGAAGCCTCTGCCCACCCTCAGTCAGAAGCCCGGACTGTTCGAAGACATCCATCAGCACCCATGGACACAGCCTGCTCTGAAGCATCAGACCCATTTACAAGCTATTGGCTCATTCAGCACTACACACAGCCCTGCCTGCACATCTGAGACTCTTTCCAGAATGCCCAAAACGTGCTGCTCACTTCATCTCATTTGTTTTCCCCTACCACTTTGTGGGTTTCTGGTGTGTGTGGGTTTCTAGTGGTGTATGAGTGTAGGTGTATACACCCCCGGGTGTGCATGCGGAGGCCAGAGCAGGATGATGAGACAGGGTCTCTCATTGAGCCAGAAGTACCCCCCATTTCAGCTAGATTGGCTGGGCAGCGAGCTGGCTATCCGCCTCTCTTTGACCCCTGATGCTAGAGTTACAGGCACCTGTGCAGCTTCTTCAAGCACGAGTGCTATAGATTAAAACTCATTCTTGCAGAGCAAGAGCACACATTTTTTTCCTTACTGAGCCATCTCCTTAGCCCTCACCCACTTTCCCCCCCTTGGAATAGGGTCTCATTAGGGAGCCCAGGCTGGTCTCATACGTGAAACCCTCCCCCCTCAGCCACTGGGATGACAGGTGTATGCCACCATGCCTGCTTCTCTTGCCATTTTGAAAGGTGAGAGGTACTTGTTTTCTTGCTAGAAACAAGAATCGTTTAAACACGACTTGCGCTTCCCGCAAGGAAATCCAAATCTGCTCCCAAATCCGATGGCGGCAGCTTTCTTACAGAACACCGGGTTAGCAGGCTTGGACCTGCCACTTCCGAAGCCACTCTCTCGTGCGGCTGGCTGGCAGGCTCAGCCTTCAGGTGTCGTCACATGTCACGGCCTGCTAAGCTGGCCTTTGCCTCATTGAAGAATGCCGGGATAGAATGCGTCAGCTGGTTGTTTGTCACACAGCCACAAAGGCTCAACCAGGGGTGCTGAGAAAGGGTCTACGTGGCTTTCTGTCTGTCTGTGACAAGGTTCCTGGAGCAACTAATGTCATAAATAAACTCATCCTCAGGCTTCAGTGTCAGCCGCTTAGGAGAAGCAGCAAGGATTCAGGGCAAGGCAGCTGCTGCTGAGTCAGAGCGATGGCCTTGGAGATTTTACAGGAAAGGCTTTCAGGCCAGGTGCCTTCTGCAGAATTAGCCTCCTGCTGCCCTGCCATGATCTAACCTGGAGAGAGGAGGAGGCAGCAGAAGCCAGGGGAAGTGGCTCAAGATGTGGCCAGGAATCTTGAGCTTGTGACAGCTTGAGCTGAAATAGGGAAAACTCCTTTAGGTAGAGAGAGCTTAGCGCTGTTTCATCTAAACCAGTGTGACTCGTAGTAGATCACTGGTTATTGGTTTTCTAATACAGAGAAGAAAGGGACCACAGTTGGGAAACTTTGTTAGAATTTGGTTATTGGATCTCTTCTTGCCTTTCTTATCTGTAAAAATAGGAGCCTGGGGTTGGGGGTGGGGCTGGGGCTGGAGAGATGACTCAGAGGTTAAGAGCACTGGCTGCTTTCCCAGAGGACCAGAGTTCAATTCCCAGCACCCACATGGGAGCTCAAAATTATCTGAAATCCTGTTCCAGGAGATCCAACACCCTCACGCAGATATACATGCAGACAAAACACTAAATGTGCATACAATAAAAAATAAAAAATATTTTAAAAAAGGAGTCATTACCCGTGAAGAGTGATGAAGATTAAATGTTAGACACGAGCACTCCTATAAATGAGAGGCAAGGTTTTGAACCATTAAAGGAAGTCAAAATCATTGACTATTAAAGTCAATGGTTTTGAAAAGGTCATTATCAAAATGTTCTTCTTGGGGGATCAGAAAGATGGCTCAGTGGGGTAAAGGTGCCTGCCATCAAACCTGATGACCTGAGCTTGCTCCTCAGACTCACATGGTAGAAGGAGAGAACTAATTCCCACAAGTTGTCCTTTGACCCCCCCCCCACACTTGCACTGTGGCACACACGCACCCCCACATATGAACATACAAAATAAATGTTACAAACAATTAAAAGAACGAGGCTGTTCTTGGATCCCTCCTAAGCCTTGCTACTGATGGCTTAAACATCTTTTCGTTTCTGTTTTTCCCGCTTTTCCATGTTTATTCACAGCTACTGATGCGTTCCCCCAGCAGGATCCATTTCTGGTTGCAAGGGCCTAATACAACAAAGAGAAAAAACAACAGGCATTTAAGAGGTCCCCCCCAAAAGCTCAACATAGTGGTTCTACCAGAAGTCTAAGGAGTTATCAACCAGAGTAGATACATGTAGAGATATTAGAATGGTACTTTAAGAACTTAGACTTTTTCTGGCATGGTGGCACACGTCTACAGGAGGGTCACCAAAAGTCTGAGGCCAGCGTGGTCTACTTAGCTAGTGAGACTTTGGAGAGAGAGAGAAGGGGGGGAGGGAAAGAGGAAGGAAGGGAGGGAGGGAGGGAGGGAGGGAAAAGGAAAGAAAGAAGGAAAGAGGAAAAAAAGAAAAAAGAAAAGTGAACCAAATAAAAGGACTTTATTGAGGGAAGGAGGGAGGGAGCAGGGCAAGAAGTGGTGGGGGGAGGGAGGACAGAGTTTTTCCACCCATTTTGTGCGTCAGTAACTTCATAGCTCTTGTGTAGCAGTGTTAGAAAATGGCAGAGCAGACGCCGAGTTCTGCTGGAACTGTCCAACTGATGAACTGGCATTTGTCGTCAAGGTCATGGGTAATAAGGATACATGTTGTTTCTTCATTCCCGGTCCACATGTTCAACAGCCACCATTAGACAGCCCTCGGCCTAGAGCTGAGAGCTCTGCTCTAGCAGATACATATGCAGGGAGGTGGATTTGGTCTGCCTGAATAAGGAACTTTGAGGTCTTGGTACCAACAGTTTAGTGTGGAAGGAAGCATAGGTTCTAGCAGGTCCCTTCACCTTGGTCCATTTGTAGGGGCAGCGTCAGGAGATGGCTATAGTGGACCCTCTGAGTCATGGCCAACTGGAGGCCTGTCTTGCCTGGAGTGTAGGGTAGTGCTGTCTGAGAAGGTGTCCCTTTCCCAGAGACCAGACTAGATCCCAACAGCTTCCAAGTTCCCAGGTTCTCAGAGTGGATCTCAGCCCAGTCACTCCACCTTAAGTCATTCATTAGCTGGTGCTCAGCCAGGGGCTGTTAGCTCCCTACCCATGGGAGCCTGGGGAGGCTCTGATTATCCCCACCCTTTTCAAGGCCACCCTGCGTAGGGAGCCAAAAAAACAATTTATGGAAAAAGCAAGGGCATGATACAAATTATTTTTTAAGTGACCCTCAGTTATCTGATCACCCCTGGGGTTTCTGCTCGGTGAGGAGATTCCAAGAGTTAAACACACTTCAGGAAGAGGTAGCTTCACTTATTCTAAGGGGGCCACAGCCAGAGGCAGGGTATGACACTTGACCCCTCCTCTGCTGAGCCATGCGAGATGGCTGGGGATGTACAGCTCAGTGGGAGAGCACTTACCTAGCATGGGGAAGACCCTGGGTTCGATCCCTAGCAAAGGGACCTGTCAAGAGGTGAAATTAAAAAAAAAAAAAAAAAAAGGAAGAAAAATACTTCCCTGGCTTTCTTACACAAAATGAGTGAATCACTGAGACTCCTGAACAGTAGGATTGGGAATTGGGATTGACAGGTGCCATTTAACTCCTCCTGGGACAGACAGATGCCATGATAGATTTGCCAGGGGAGGCACAGTGAGTTCTACCTGCTTTCAACTTGGACTTTGTTTCCAGAAAGATTTGCTCCTCCATGCCCTATGGAGAATGACGAAATCTCAATAAACGGGGAGCTTTGTTAGTAACCAGGAACTATGTGATGTTTCTGAAAAGCCTTCCTGCTGGAGTCTTGTGTGGCCTTCTCAGAAAGAACTAACAAGTCTGCAGGGAGGAAGTTTCTACTAACAAATCGCATTCCTGGTTAATCTTTTTCCCTTTTCAGCGACTCCAGCAGTGTGTGTTTGTGTGTGTGTGTGTGTTGCTTTAATATATTATATCATACTAATATTATATTATTACATATTATGTATTGCATATTATATATTACATATTATATATTATATATGGTGTTACATATTTACTTAACATATATTGTTTGGTTTTTAAAAATATTTACTTAATATGTTCACTTATATATACATGTGTGTCTGCATGACTTTATGTGCCCACAGGCATGCAGGTACCTATAGAGGACAGAGACCATCAGATTCCCTGGAGCTGGAGTTACAAGTTGTCTTAGTTAGGGTTTCTATAGCTGTGATGAAACACCATGGCCAAAAAGCAAGTTGGGGAGGAGAGAAAGGGTTTGTTTGGCTCACACTTCCACATCACTGCTCATCATCCTAGGAAGTCAGGACAGGAACTCAAGCAGGGCAGGAACCTGAGGCAGGAGCTGATGCAGAGGCCATGGAGGGATGCTGCTTACTGGCTTGCTCATCATGACTTGCTCAGCCTGCTTTCTTAAAAAAACCCAGAACCACCAGCCTGGAGATGGCACCACCCATGATGGGCTTGGGCCCTCCCACATCAATCACTAATTTATAAAATGCCCAATGGCTGGACCTTATGGGGATAGCTTCTCAACTGAGGTTCCCTTCTTTCAGATCACTCTAGCTTTTTGTCACATTGGCTGAGAACTGAGCCCAGACCTTCTGCAAGAGCAGTAAGCTATCCTAACCACTGAGTTATCTCTCTGGCCCTTAGTTTTTTTTTTTTTTGAGACAGTTTTCTCTATGGTAACCCAAGCTGGCTAGGAATCCTCTTGCCTTAGTTCTTGCTCCCCCTCCCCCCAGCCACTGAGATGATAGGAATCTGTCTTAGCCACTAGCGTGGCCATAAGGACTGGAAAACAACCAAAGTTCTCCCTACTTTGGTTTTCATCCTACCCTAGCATGAGCAAGGTACCTGGCTTCGGAGGCTCTGTGGTACCCTTGTTTCTCTCCACTGTAGCACTTAGCACACTATGCTGTACCCGTGTCCTCCCTTGCCTACTATACCAAAACGTACCCTCTTAGAGAAAGGGGCACAGTCGGTCTTCCTGTGTTCTCAGCATCTGCTGTGGCGAATCATAAAGTCTCAGTAGGCAGGCATGCGTTCGATTAGGTTCTGCCATTGCCCACAGTCTACCCTTTGCTTGTACTTCTGAGGCCGCAGATGGAGTTAGCACCAGGTGAATGAAAACGAGGACATGGCTGCCCCGAGGTATGGTTGAGGAGAGGGATTTTATTGTGGACACGAGGAAGAGAACAGCCAGAGGCATCGGGAAGAGTCCAGACTGAGCAGGGCCATAGAGGGTGAGGGGAGTGAGAGAGGAAGAGAAGAGAGAAGGCCAAGAGAGGGCACCAGGAGCCAAGAGTGAAGGACCAAGAGAATGCATGGCCAAGATGGTAGGTTTATATAGGAATGAGAAGCTAGGGGAAGGAAGGGAGATGCTTTCCTGGGCTGGAGAGGTTTAGGGTAGGGGCGGGGTGAGAAGTGTTTGAAGGAGCCACAGGTACTGAGTGAGCCTTGTCCCAGGTTTCTTTGGGACCTGACACCAGAAATGTAAAGTCTCAGGAAATAACTGGGGTGAGAGGGATTAGCTTTTAACTCAGCCTCACTTGTCAAACCCAGCGTCCTGATCTTGCTATATGCTATGCCAATTTGGGATGGCTGGATAATTTACATTGTGGGTTATGGGTTGCTCAGGTAACTAAGGGTGCATACATATTGCAATGGGATCAGAGGGTTAGGATCCGACAGCATCATGTCTATTTAGACGTCATAATAGTCCTCCTTATAGTGGAGGAAGTTGTGTCATGAAAACCAAGTTGTTTAAAGCAGAGGTATTTAAAAGTTTTCTAGTAACAGCGTGGGACGGGTCTTTGCCTTAAAATGTATCACATTAGATAAAATTGAAAGTTCAGTTACTCTTAGCCACATTTCAGGTTGTCAGGAGCTACATGGAGCTGGCGGCCATTTCCCTGGCTAATGTATAGAAAGTGGACAGCAGGAGTGTCAAGTAACTGGATGGGCATTTTAGGCAGATGGGACATCCCAAGAGCCAGCTTGTGCCAAGCAGAGCCGTTTGCTCAAATTCAACTAGCCAAGGCTAGAGAGGCAGGGTTTGCTCCAGTGGGAAGACTTTGGATCCCAAATCATGCCATCGGGATTCTTCTTTGTTACCTGTTTGTTACAGCAAGAATCACCTCCTATGCACGGGTGAAATCATAAGGCACTAGTGCCTGAGAGGCGGTGAAGAGCAGGGAGACACCAGCCAGAGGGAGAGGTGTAGGGGTGAACTGAGGCAGAGTCTGGCTGTGTGTGAGAGACTAGAAACCTTTGGGGTCTTTACAAAGCCCGAGCCAGCAGGACATAGAAACCAGTATGGCTTTTTAGGGAGGGCGAGGAAAGGGGTGGAGATGGCTATGGGGACTTTTCCCGGGAGGTGACTTGACTGAAAAGTTTAACCATAGTAGTTCTGCCAATTCCCTGGAACAGACAGCTGAACTGAAGCCTTCACCGGAGCCTTTGTGTCTCTGTTTCTCTGTTTCTCTCTGTCTCTGTCTTTCTGTCTCTGTCTCTCTCTGTCTCTCTGTCTGTCTCTCTCTCTCTCTCTGTAGGCTTGTTTAAATTTAAAACAAAGGTGTAATTTTTAACTTCAGCCCCACCCTCTGAATCACAAGGGTGACCCTGGACTTTACCCTGAGTCTGAGATTGTGAGGGACACTCCTTAGACCTTGGGAACTTTAAGTGCCAAGTCCAGACTGGGACAAGAAGTAAGGGACCTTTGTTCTCAGAAGCCAGGGCAGCAGAAAGCCCCTGCTTCTGGCCTAGCTGGCCTCAATTTATCCCTTTCTCCCTGGGAGAAGCTTCACTCCTCAGATGAGTCCAAGTTTTGCTACAATGAAAGGAGAGGCTCTGCAAACTTGGTCTCCCCTGAGCCTCCCTGTTACCCCCAATCTGCACTGGGTCCCTATGATACCGGCTCCAGATCAGAGTATCTAGGGCTGCTGGCACAGTTGGGGACCAACCCAGGGACTGTTTCGTGCTGCCCCACCTAAGTACAAACTTCAATGTGACAATGTCCAGAAGCATGAGGAGTGCCTGCACTATGTGAAGTTTTGAACCAATGGGAAAGAGTGTATAGGGCAGTTGAGGCCAACCTTCCATTTACTGGGCTTAGTGCTTTGTGGTGGCAGGGACAACTGCCCAGGCAGTGAGAGTTAGAAAACCTGAATCAACTGGGAGGTAGGTATGGGTTTCCTGAGCCATGGAGCAACATGGGATGAAGACATTGAATGGTAATGGACTGATTGTGTTAGTCCATGATGGTGGCCTTTTTTGTTCTGTTCTATTCATTCATTCATATTTTTGTCTTTTTGGAGTTTTCTTTTCCTTCAGTTCAAAAGGTTTCTACCTTCCCTCCGCTCCTGTGTGTGTGTGTGTGGTGTGTATACGCATTATGTGAGTTGGGGTGTGTGTACAACCAAGCCCCCCCATGTGTCTCTCATTTTTGTCCCTTCCCACACTGGGGTTGTAGGCACATGCAGTCACCCCTGCATGTCATCCGGCTCTTTCCACGGATGCTGGAAGATTCGACCTCAGGTCCTCACGCTTTACAGCAAATGCTCTTACCCGTTAGGTACCTCTACAGCCCCCTCCCTTCAAAGTCAAATCTCTGCTCTTTCCCCATATTCTTTTTATTCACCGTTAGCAAATTTAAAAAGTCTCTCTTTATTTCATGAAAACAAAAAAGTTGGTATTCCTTTTAGATTGCTTGGCTCGGCTCCCGTCCCTAAAATGTTAATTCTTTGGTTATCGCGGCTGGTAAGTCTTCCTCAAGGTTGTTCATTTCTTTACTCCTTGTGAATTCACCTTCGACAATAGCTGACTCTCCCCTAGTCTCCCAGGGATTCCCCCGTGGGTCACGGAATAAACCACTCGGAAAGTTTGTCTCTTTCAAAGCTGTGGAGTTTTCTCTGTTGTGAGATCACTCCTCATGGCGTTTTCTTAACTTAGAGCTCCATTAAAACGTTACGTCCTTTTTCGGGGCAAGGACATAGTCGATTGAGGTGGGGAAGGCATGGAGAGAGGGCCAGCAGTCGGGAGCCCAGCTGGATTTCTAAGACCAGTTCTCACTATTTACAGTCTGAGCTGGTCCGGAGCTCACTATGAACTTGGATTCTAATACTCAGCCTCTTGAATGTTGGCTGTGCAGGTACCACAAGAGCTAAAGTTAGGTTTAAGTTTTACCTACTGTGCCTAAGAGATCTCTGTAAAAAAAAAAAAAAAGACCAGATAATCCTGTAATCCTCAATTGCACAAGGACAGATAACTTCCTGGAATGCTGGGGGCTATTCGTGTGATGTGGTTAACAGGCCACTTGTTTCAATTCCCTAAGCAAGCTTGGATAATCCGAATGACACTGGATATGCTTAGTCACTTGTAGGCCGGAGATAACAAGACAGGAAGTAGTATATCAGGATAACTGCTTGCCCCTGTCTGGACCTGGTGGGAAGTATGTAGCCTTGTGGGTTCTGCCTTCATAAGCATTTGCTGAATGTGCCTCGGTGCCATTTTGTGGGAACTCCAGGAGGGTCCTGGCCAGAGCCCATCGTTACTGGCCAATATTTAATTAATTTAATTAAAGCTTGCTTCCAGTTTGGTTCAAAAATTATGATAATGGCCTTATTCTTGAACCGTGGGATTAACAGTATATGTCACCGTGCCAGCTCGGGTTGTTCCTGTTTTCCTGATCTCTTGCTGTGCGCTACATACTGTCCAAGGGTCTCTCGTCTGTTAAATCTTCTCACGTCCTACATGAGAAAACAGAGGCTCCCAGCTCTAAAAGCGCAGCTGTCCAAGGGCAGCTTCAAAGGATGGTATGAACAAATCATGAGGCTAACTCACGTCACCTACTTGAACAAACCCACCGACCCACAAACCATGGACGTTCTTTTGGGGATACTCAGAACATCCCTGCTCTAATCTCCATTAAGTTTTGTTGTTGGATGGGTGTTCCAATGTCACACATCAGGAGCATCTTGTAGCGTTCCCTGTTGCTAACTGGAATGAACTAGAAGAGTCTCCTCCCCTCACTTTCACAGTGGTGCTGGGTATCAAACCTAGGACTTCTAGTGTGCTGTGCAAGCAAACATACTGAGTCACATCCCTAACCTGAATAAGAAGAGTTGAGCAGGTAGTTCTCCAGAGCATTGTCATGGCTTTGCTTAGCCCACGAGTGCATCCGCTGTAGGGTCTGCAGTGCACAGAGAATCCCCCACCCCCACTCTGTTCAAGCAAGCTCTAAGCCCCTGGGCTGGGCGGGGCTGGGCAGAAGTTCCCTCCCAGTGTTTGTTGGGCACTGGTCCCAGACTTAGGACTTTCTAGGTCAGGCGGTTCTATCTTCAGCCTGGCCCTAGGATACAGCTTGTGTAAACTGCAGACGTTGAAGGCATGCTGTGTAAACACAGACTATCTCCCTCTCCAAAGTTTCCTTTTTGGGAAGCTCCTCCAACTGGGAGACTCTATTCCAACTCCTTATCAACTTCGACTTCCTACCCTGATATAAGGAAGCTATTAAAGTCCATTTCCTGGTATTGCCTTGACCCTACCGGGACAAGCTCCTAAAACGTCCCTTAGAGGACAATTTTTTTTTTTTCACACTCCTCAAATCCCACTACTCAGCCTCAAATCCCTGTATCAAAAGAGCCTGCAGGAACTTTGAACGTGTTCTAGCCCAACCCTGTGCCCTAACGCTTACTGTTTTACTCCGGCTGCCTTAAATGTGTTTGCTTGGCTCTCCTTGAGCAACCTCTCTGCCTCTTTCACTTATATTTATAAACATTCTCCTTTCTTGGTATATGCCAATCCCTTCACAATTCCTCACATGGTTGTTTTAAAATGAGAATTGTGACTGCGTGCACAAGTATGTATACACTCTCATGGGTAGGATGGGCATGAGTTTGATGGCGGGCATGTGGAGGTCTGGGGGCAATTTGGGGGTCAGTCCTCACCTTCTACCTTGTTTGAGACAGGGTCTCGTGGTCACTACTGTGTACACCAGGCTAGCTGGCCTTTCAGCTTCCATGGATTCTCAGGTCTCTGCTTCACATCTCGTCTTAGGAGTACAGAGACTACGGACCTACTACTGTGCTCCGATCTGAGTGGGCCCTGGCAATCCAAACTCAGATCTTCACACTCACCCAGCAAGCATTTAACCCTCTAGGTCAATCCCCAGCCTCACAAAGGTTCTGCTCACCTGTGTAAACATCTCATTCTTCCCTGACTTCCCTTTTGCCCTTCTGATTATAAACGTCTCTGTCCGCACATAAGACTGAAGGAAAGAGTTGCTGTGGGTGGGGGCGGGTAAGGAAAAAGGATATCCTACAGATCAAGCTCCCTTTCCCATCTGAACCCCCATGGGGCTCAGTCTCTGGTCTGCACAGGCTAGCACTCCAACATGGCCCCTTTTGTGATGTGATTTGGATGTGAAATGTCCCCCACAGGCTCATGTGTTTTAATACTTTGTCACCAGCAGGTGGCGCTGTTTAAGAAGGTTGCTGAACTTTCAGGAGGTGGAGCCTCAATGGAGGAAGCCGGTCACTGAGGGGCTTGTCCTTGAGTTTTTATAGCCTGGCAGCCCCACTTCCTGTCTGTTCTCTGCTTCCTGACTATGGACTCAATGCAACCAGCTACCTTTCATTCTTGCCACCACGTCTTCCCCACCATGATGGACTGTACACCCTCGAACTACAAGCCGGAATAACCCCTTCTTTTAAGTTCTCCGCCTCTTCCTCCTTCTTTTCTTTCTCCTACTTCTTGAGATAGGATCTCCTGTATCCCAGGCTGTTCTCTAATTTGCTGCATACCAGAGGAAGACCATGAGCTTCTAATCCTCCTAAGTGCCAAGATTACAATCACACACCACCATGCTCATTTTATGCAGTGCCCAAAACTGAACCCTACACTCTACCATAATACACCCCAAGTCCTTAAGTTATTTTTGTTTTTTTGTCAGATATTTGGTTAACAACAAGAAAAGTAGCTAATGAAGCCCTAATGAGTGCTCCTGTCCTTCTGTAGACCCCTCCCCAAGTGGACAGAGTCATCCTGGGAAAACGTGACATGGTGGCACAATGTGACTTCTGAGGGTAGATGTTAAAAGACACCATGGCCTCTGCTGTAGTCTCTTGGGTCACCTGGCAGAGGAGAAGCTGACCGCCATATTGTGAGGCCCTCTAAAGTGGCCCTCTGAAGGAGACCATGTGGTGAAGAGTTGAGGCCACTTGCTGTAACCAACACCAACGTGGAGGCCACATGAGTGAACTGCCTCAGAAAAAGGCCCTAGTTAATCCCTGGGCAGGTAGCAATGTCTGGAACCTCATAAGAGACCCTGGGTAGAACCATCAAACCGAATTGCTTCCCAATTCCAGAGCAGCTAGAACTATGTAAAATAATGTCTACTGTTATGCTAAAACCACTAGGTTTCCGAGAAGTTTAGAATATAATAGATAATCAATTTGAGGACTGGGGACGTAGCTCATTTGGTACCATGCTTGCCTAGCTTGCAGGAAGCCCTGTGTTCCATCGCCAGCACCACATAAACCCGAGTGTCATGGTGCATGCCTGTAATCTCAGCATTTGGGATGTAGAGGCAAGAGGATCAAGGTCATGATTGGCTACACAGAGCCAGCCTGGGAGATAGAAGGATAAGACCCTATCTCAAAATAGAACTAAACAAAGCCACAAAACCCATCAGCCAAGGCTGGAGAGATGGCTCAGTAGTTAAGAGTATGTACTGCACTTGCAGAGGACCTGAGTTCAATTTTCAGCACACAGACAGGTGCTGATGTCCCATGACATAGGTGCTGAGACTGCCATTGTGCCCATTTTATGTTCAGTGACCCTCCCTTATCTGGGAGACATGCACCAGGATGCTCCAGCAATGCCTGAAACTATAGCCATTCTCAATCTCACATTCTGAATGAATCTCATGTTCTGAATAAACACACCCTATGTTTATTTCCCAGTAAATACAGACACCAACAGTAAGGTTTGATTCATAAATTAGACCTAGTAAGAGAATAAAAATAGCTAATAACAAAATAGAGCAATTATAATCATATACTCTAGTCAATAAAGACACTCATGAATTATTTATTTATTTATTTATTAATTATTTATTTATTTATTTATTTCCAGTCAGTAATACTGGACAGTGCTAACCTCAGGAAACCCCAGATGGTGCCACCAAGTGAGGACCAATGTTTTAGGGCCAGAGCCTGTGGGGGACACTCCTTATACACACCACTACATTATTCTGGTCGTTTGAAAGCCAAGAACAGGGAGAAGCAGGGTAAAGTGAGGGCCTAGCTGAAGGCTGCTAGACTTTGGTTTTCAGGTTGAAACTTTGAGCTTCCTGATCCCAGCTGCTTCAGGGCTGTCCTTGTGCCCGCTCAGAGTCTTGCATCTGGAAGCAGGATGTCAGGCAGGGTGGAAAGTGCTGCATTTATATCCTGTTCCAAGGGCTTCCTGGAAAGGCAGAAGAAAGAAGAAACAGAGACTGTTGAGTCCCCGCTTGCTTCTCCTCACGGAGCAGTGAGTCACTGTTGAGAAACAGACTGAGAACCTACCAGGGTGTCCTGACCACAGCATGAGACCACAGATTTCACAGGAGTCCCAGGAGCTAGTCTGTGTGAATGTGGGCAGAAACCATGCCAGGCTCATAGACTCCCCCTAGAACCCCAAACTCTCCCTGGACACCCAGTGCCTTAGCTGAATTCTCCGATTCGATGTCCAGTAGTGGAAGCTGTGTATGAGTGCATGTATGTATGTGCGCGTGTGTGTGCGTGTGTGTGTTTAGATCTTGATCTAGGAACAAGAGGTTTGAGCATGCTTTATGGTATGTCCTCGAGGTGTCTCTGGTTTACAAATCACCACATGTCACAAAGCCCTAGGGTGATGAGATCTAGTTGGAAGCAGAAGTTTGGATCAAGGAGGGCCAGTATCCACTCAGCATTCTCAAGAGAGCCCCAGGGGACTAGCAATTCACTTAGTATTCCAAGACGCCCTTATCCCTTGTCAGGAAGTATTTAAGCCATTCCCATGGCCAGTATCCTCAGCTGTCTGTGATGCCAGGGCTCCCACAACAGAGTGCCCACACCTGAGTGGTGTAAAGCAACAGAAAAGTATTTAAGGATTTCTTGTCTTTATGTGTGCATGCCTGTGTGAGTGTACATGGGTATCCACAGAGGCCAGAAGATGTTGTCGAATCCCTTGGTGCTGGAGATGGGCGTTTGTGAACTGCCCCATGAAGGTCAGCCTGGAGAATGAACAGGGAATGAAGTAAAGATGGACTCCTTACAAGACATAATACATTTACTAAACAGCTTTCAGCTCCAACAAAGAAAACCAAGATGTAGTCAGGAGACAAAGGATAAGTATCAACTGGGCAGTGGTAGTGTACCTTTAAGCCCAGCATTCAGGAGGCAGAGGCAGGTGGATCTCTGAGTTCAAAGCCAGCCTGGTCTATAGAGCAAGTTCTCAGACAGCTAGGGTTACAGAGAGACACCGTATCTCAAAAAAACAAAACAAAACAACAAAAACAAAACAAAACAAAGCAAAACAACAACAAAAAGGAGAAGTATCAGAATAGAGCCATGACCCAGAAATCAAGGAGGGGGCCTCCAGAAGGGTGACGGGAGTGGTATGAAAGGTGGCAAATGATCAGGAGATAGGGCTGGGGAGCTGGAGATGGGGTGCAGTTGGTAAAGTGCTAGTCTAGCATGCACGAGGCCCTGGGTTCAATTCCAATACAACATGAAGCTTGGTGCTTGCCATATGCCTGTGACTCCAGCACTCAGGAGGAAAAAGCAGGAGAAGTAGTTCAAGATGTTTCTTGGCTATATCGTGAGTTTAAGGCCAGCCTGGGGTACATGAAGCCAGAAGAGGGGTGAGTGTGTGAGTGTTGGGTGGTGGTGGGGAGGAGTGCTTGGAATTAGCATTCAGCAGTTAAACTGGTCAGAGCATATCCAGAAAACAAGAAGTTAGTGAGAATATGGGTGCAGAAATCTCAGAAGGCAAGAGCTGGAAAGGGTAGAGCAATGGCTGAAGGGAGGAAGATTCACCTTTTGAAAAAAAGATAGAAATGGGGGGAGGTGGGATAAAGAGGGGGAGAGGGAAGGAAGGGAGGGAAGAAGGAAGGGGAGAGGAGAGAGGTAGAAAAGGGAGGTAAGGAAGGAAACAGAGGAAGAGAGAGGGAGATGGGGAGAGAGGAAAGAGGAAAAGGAACAGGAAGAGGCCGCAGGGAGAAGGAGATAGGAAGTTGGGGTGTACATAGACACAGGAGCACACCCACAACTGGAGAGGGTGATGACCCTGAGCAGGAAAGTACACAACTAGGTGAGGATAATCGTGTGTGTGTGTGTGTGTGTGTGTGTGTGTGTGTGTGTGTCTAGGATCGGGTCAAGGCTGCTGACTGCCCGGCCCAGGGGACACCATGTTTTGTTGCTGGTTGGCCGGGGATGGGGGTGGGGTGGAGGTTAGCTTGTGGACTTAAGAAGAAAGATAATACAAGATAGAGCTGCAGGGATGCACAGCCTGAGGGCTCCTATCAGATTTTTTGGTAAGCCTTGGGATTGTCCCGAAGCGATTATAGTTGCGAGGGACTTGGGGTGAGTCACCAGAACCACCGGAGTGGGAGGACTCCAAGATTGAATGGGATGGAATTCCAGACTCTGTGTAAATAAAGAAAGTGGAACTTGGGGACACTCGACCGAGTCCTTCCAGATGGTCAGGTCTCCGCTTTCTCCTGAGTCTTCCTGCAACCCACCCCCTATTCCCAGGAAACCAGAGCTGAAGGCAGTGGAACAGGAGCTTTGGAAAGTCCCTCACTTTGGAAAGTCAAAGTTGGACTCACTTGACCTGCTTCTGTTCTGTGCTTAGGACAGAGACAGAGAGACAGAGACAGAGAGACAGAGAGACAGAGACAGAGACAGAGACAGAGACAGAGAGATAGATAATGGACTGTGAGTTCTGGAAGGCTGAGTCCCATGAGTCCACAGGAGACCGACAGCAGGGATGCCTTGGGCACCAGGGGCAGCAGCTGAAACAAGCCAGGG
Source organism: Cricetomys ansorgei (assembly GCA_026225945.1). Lineage (NCBI taxonomy): Eukaryota > Metazoa > Chordata > Mammalia > Rodentia > Nesomyidae > Cricetomys > Cricetomys ansorgei. The sequence goes on from JAMJFZ010001881.1 coordinate 5,400,084, forward strand.
TTTATGGTGTGGCATGAGTTCATGTTGTTGTCCGCCTGGCATTGCCTGAGGGTCCTCTTTACATGGATGAAGTGGAAGGTGTGGGCACTAACACAGGAACACTAGGAACCCTCAGGAGAGCCCCTGGTCGGAGGAGCCATTGGCTGTTTCCCATTTGGGTTTAGGAATGTGACTTTAGAACCAGCAGTCCTGGGACTAGACTGTCAGCTCTTCCACTCTCCCTCCAACGCTAAGGACCTGGGCCAAATGGTTCCGACTCTCTAACTATTCTCTACTCCTAGGTAGCTCCCTTGAGGGGTGCTGTGAGAAGTAGTGAGCTGAAAGGGATGGGGGGACTCAGCACACCCAGTAAAGAGGGGTGCTGTCCTCCTACCAGTGAGGCCTGGTGGCAGGGAGTCCTTGGGCTTAAGGCAGCAGCAACTGAGACAAGGTGGGTTTTATAGCTTGGATGTTGGCCCTTATCCTGGGAGCATTACCAGGGACCTCTTTACTTGGAAAGTGGCTGTTGTAGATGGAAAGACGAGTCTCTGAGATGCAAGCCTGAACAACTTAGCCTCTGATAGACTGAACCCTGAGCACATGGTCCTCAGGAGTTTTATTGAGGAAATGCACAGCCCACCCATATAAAGGTCTTAATTGCTAAATGAGTAGAACTTCTGCAGTACACCAACACCCAACCTGTAGCAGGCTGATTTGACCCCACTTTGCCATTTTACAGGTGAAGTCAAGACCCCAGGTAAGGTATTCCTTGTCTGATGGTTAGGCTGAGGGAGGAGACCATAAAAAGTTCCTCCATAGCAATAATACAATCAAATGCTTTCAACATTAAGATCTCAGTGGGCAAGGTAGAATTTGGATAACATCCATCCCTGGGTGCTGGGTAGACAATCACTGGTTTTCTAAACTAGCATTCTTACTGCATTCAAGAAAGCTACAGCCTATCCACACCCAGAAAGCTGTTTCTTTCCTTTGTCTCTTGTCTTCACTTCCTTCCTTCCTTCCTTGGTTTTTCGAGACAGGGTTTCTCTGTTGTAACTCTGGCTGTCCTGTAATTCACTCTGTAGACCAGGCTGGCCTCGAACTCACAGAGATCCACCTGCCTCTGCCTGAGTGCTGGGATTAAAGGTGTACGCCACCACTGCCTGGCTTAGAAAGTTGGTTCTAACAGTTAAGGAAGGTGACCTTCTGTCAGTAGCTCCTGCTGACAGATCCGACAGCTGTTCAAAGTTCATATCACTGCGCAGAAGTGCATGTAGCTTTATAATACGTGAGAATAAATTCAAATATTCAACTACAGGCTGTGGTCCTGTGGGTAGCTTCTAGGCACAAACGTGTGTGAACACTCTACCATTGAGCTGTATTTCCAGCCCAAGGGGGTGGCAAGTCATGGGATGTCTCACAGGAATGGAAGAGCAGGCCTATTTTAGGTAGGCATTACTAGCCTGGGGCGTCTCAGGCAGAGGAGCCTAGAACTAAATGTATTTCTCTGCTCTGAATACCAGGGCTCCCAGAAGGTTCTAGAGTCTCTGACAGTCTAGAAGATACCTTTCTTCCAAGTTGGATTGATGGACCGAGGATGGATCCAGGATGGGGAGTCTCAGGGTTGGTAATGACAAGCAGATGCAATTTCAGGAAGCTCCGGGCCTGAGAGGAGAGCAAACCAAACCACTTTCCAAATCTGCCAAACATGTGAGTCACTCCACCTCCTCCAGGGCAACACCTGGAGGCTCACAGCCAGGGGTCTGGAAGGGGAGAGTGCCGTGCTTAGTTTCTCCACACCTCTCCTGTCTTTAGGTCATGAGCCCTTAGGTGATTCTTACCCCCTAGGAGTGGCAAGTAGCAGGTGGCTCAGTGGTTGAACTCTGAAGCTGGATTGCCCCAGTTTGAATCTACTAGTTCTGTACTAAGTCCCCAAGGAGGCTCCAGATTCTCAACTGAACAATGTCACCTGATCTACTCAGGAAACTATGATGAAATTTACACGGGGTCTTTAAAAAACTCTTAAAGCAGAGGCTAGCTCAGAAGGTTGGTTCTAAGAGCCCGTGTGCTGAATGCCCAAAAAGGCTCAAGGGAGTATGAAGAGGGAGAAGCCAAAGCTGCAGCCATTCAGGAAGAGGAAGGCTCAAGTCGTACTAAGTAAAGGAATCTTAATCCTAAATCAGTGTTGGGTTAGGCCACAAAGAGGAGAGACAGCTGTGCTTCTCAGTGGCTGGAACTAAACAGGCAGAAAAAACAGGCTCCTGGGGCCACTTGACCCTAATCTAGGCTCTCTCTATCTTGCAGATCTCCTTCTCTACACAGAGAGACTGTCCTACCCCAGGCTCAGCGCCAAATACTGAGAGGGATTCAAATGCCTGGCCTCTTAAGAAGCCATGGACAATGAAGACGAGAGACAGTCCGGACTAATCCATCCCAACCAGGCATCTCGCAGCAGAGTCTTCTGTCAGAATTCTCTTCTATCTAAGGCAGAACGATACTCCTCCGAATGAATGTGCCACACATTTCGCGTGTTTTGTCAGCCATGATGGACACTGCTATGGCTTTCACCTTTAACCTAGTGTGAAGAATGCTGCTGTGAACGCAGATGCACAGACCTGTTTTTCTTTTACAAGTGAAAAAAAATATATAATTAAGGAAAGCAGACCCCCTTTCCCCCACAAAGAAAGGCAAAATGGAAAGATCTCAGCTAGTAGTGAGAAGGGGGTTGGGAGAGGATTCCCCAAGAGGAAGCAACATTTTGTTTATTTGTTTGTTTTTCCTTTTCTGGGACTGAGAGGATGAGAATCAGCTAGCTTAAACATAAGTGAGGACGGGTTTCAGCCACATGTGACAGCCTTGGGTTTTCAGAAATGGGGATGGACTGATGGGCCTAAGGCATAGACAGTAAGGAAGAGGCGACACAGGTGGGTTTGCAGGGCGGGCTGCATCCTGACTGAGGGCGGCTGGCAGACTGGGTATCAACGGGCTGTCCCTCAGGGTTGCAGTAAACAACTGCAGAGCTCTCTGCAGAAGGGTGAAATGTCCAATGGGTATTCACATAAGCATGTGTGTGTGTGTGTGTGTGTGTGTGTGTCGGGGGAGAGTTTCATATAAACATGTGTGTGTGTTGGTGGGGAGTATGCATGTGTGTGTGTGTGGGAGGTATGGGTATTTATATAAGCATGTGGGGGGGTATGCATGTGTTTGTGTGGGGGTGGTATGGATATTCACATAAGCATGTGTGTGTGTGTGTGTGGGTTATGGGTATTCACATAAGTATGTGTGTGGGTATGCATGTGTGTGTGTGGGGGAGGTATGGGTATTCACATAAGCATGTGTGGGTATGCATGTGTGTGTGTGGGTTATGGGTATTCACATAAGCATGTGTGTGTGGGTATGCATGTGTGTGGGGGGAGGTATGGGTATTCACATAAGCATGTGTGGGTATGCATGTGTGTGTGTGGGTTATGGGTATTCACATAAGCATGTGTGTGTGGGTATGCATGTGTGTGGGGGGAGGTATGGGTATTCACATAAGTATGTGTGTGTGGGTATACATGTGTCGGGAGGAGGTATGGGTATTCACATAAGCATGTGTGTGTGGGTATGCATGTGTCGGGGGGAGGTATGGGTATTCACATAAGCATGTGGGGGGTATGCATGTGCGTGTGTGGGTTATGGGTATTCACATAAGCATGTGTGTGGGTATGCATGTGTGTGTGTGTTGGGAGGGAGTATGGGTATTCACATAAGCATGTGTGGGGGGTATGCATGCCTGTGGAAGCCAGAGGATGATGTCAGGTGCTTTTCTCTGTCACTCTCCACCTTTATTATTTGTATATTTATTTGATTTGTTTACAGAAAGGGCTCTCTATGTAGCTCTGAGTATCCTGGAGCTTGCTACATAGACTAGACTGGCCTCAAACTCACAGAGATTACCTTGCCTCTGCCTCTGAAGTTCTGGGATTAAAGGCACTCAGCATTACACCTGGCTATTTATTTTGAGACAGGGTCTCTCACTGAACTTGGAGTTCATTGATTCAGCTAGATTAGCTGGTCAGTGAACTTCAAAGATCTCTGTCTACACACATACACACACACACACACACACACACACACACACACACACAAACACACACACTACCACCACTACAAGGGTTACAGACATGCTGCCAAACCTGGTTTTTATGTGGGCGCTGGAGATTCCAACTCAGATCCTCAGGCCCGCATGGAAGGAACTTTAATAACTAAACCACCTTGCCAGCCCCTATAGTCTATTTATTATAAAAGAAACCATTTCAGCCATAGTGGGAGGAATGAATCAGATACTGGGAAGGGACAGAGGACAGGAATGAAGTGCAAAGAGACCAATTTGGTGCCATGAGAGTTTCGTAGGCAAGAGATGCTGGCTGATTGGATTTAGCTGGCAACAGTGGAGATAACAGAAAGAGCTGAGCATGTAGCTCAAAGAGAGAGTGCTTGGCAAGCAGGTGCAAGACCCTCAGTACAGTTGTCTTAGAAAGACTGCAAGACAGAGGGAGTCCATCAAACCTGAATACATTTCACCAGAGTGTTCTCCCTCTAACAGCTATCAAGGACCAAAATATACACAGTGTAGCACAGATCAGTTACCCTAGTTTCATTTTGTGTGTTATGATAAAATATGCGGTAAAAAGGCAACTTTGGGGAGAACAAAGTTTATTTGGCTTTCAATTTTAGGCCATAGACCATCATTTCAAAAAAAGTCAAAGGAGGGATCCAAGCGGCCATGATTAAGAGCAAAGAAAGAAGCAACATGTCCTTGCTTGCTCTCAGGAGCTTTCTGCTTTCTGACACTATTCTGGACTCCCTGTACTGGAACAGCACCACTTACACGGGGCTGTGTCTTCCTATACCAACTAACAACCAAGACACTCTCCCACAGACACGTCCACAGGCCAAGCATGATCTAGATAATTCTCCGTAGAAGACTCTCTTCCCAAGTGATTATCGGTCAAGTTGACAGTTTAAAACTAAGGAGCACAAGTAAATGGAGTTACTTATCTCAGATGGTGTTGAGAGTCTTCATGCATTCCTTTGTCCAGTTTACAAACCATCTGCTACTTGTCACTCGGGTAGAATGTGCAATTTATTTATATCCAAAGTAATTTGAAAAAGAAGTTGCTGTGGCTTAACCAAAAAAAAAAAAAATCCAGACAATGAAACCAATGGAATATGAGTAAAAGAGGAAAATACTGGGGGAGAAAAATAGAAATCAAACGTTCATCCCAGTTGCTCCCGAGAACCTAATGCTAGCTTTGAAGGGCTCTGATGGCCTAGATAAAAACAAACAGGATACACACTTCTAATAACCAGAGAAAAGGAAACTTGTGGTTTTACAAGGGAATGAGTATTGAGTCTTTCTTAGTACTAACTCTTTTATGTATGTATGATTTTATTTGCTGTATGTATGTGTGTACACACGCGCATGCTACAGCATGTGTGCAGAGGTCGGAGGTCAACCTGGGGGACTTAGTTCTCTCCTACCATGTGGATCCAGGTATACAGCTCAGGTTTTCTGGCTTGGTGGCCCTTGTCTTAACTCACTGAGCCATCTTGCTGGTCCTTGAGACTTAATTTTGAACAAAATTTTCCTATGGTAGAAAGATAGAATGCACAATGTTTTGATAGCAGTTTTGCATCAAATGAGTTTTCTTTTTCAAAGAAATATTCACAATCGTGATGCTTAATAACAGTTGGAAATACCCTACCACTGGAGGCTAGCCCAGAGACGCTGACTCAGCATGTATATTCGATCAGTTCCTTTTCTTTGTCTTTAAGATCTGTGCTATTTCTAATTGTGTGTGTGTGTGTGTGTGTGTGTGTGTGTGTGTCTATGTGTGGGTAACCACACAAGTGTGCAGGTGCCTGCACAGTCAAGACACATGTACATACACACAACACATAGAGAGACATGCACACACATATACATAAATAAAAACAAAAAAAATTGTTTTAAAAAACCCAGAACAAAGAAAATAAACAAGTGGATTGAATATGGAATCAAGATCAGAGTAAGTACAGGGTGATGTTACTCAGAACGAAGATATGGTTGTACTTTCGCTCTATTGTTCTTCAAGTTTGTTATAATTTGGCATTGTGTTTCCTGGAGGGGAGGTGACAGCTGACTCTTCTCTCTTTCTCTCTCTCTCTCTGTCTCTCTCGTCCACAAATGGCTTACTGACAAAACCATACTGTTACTATGGCATTTCCCAAATCTGTAGCTCATTACCACTCAGAAAAGCTATCCCAAGATATAGTCTGCTCTTCGTGGCCCTACACTATCCCCCTCTTTCATATCTTGGGGTCTCCCTGCTTTGCTCCAAGCGTGCCTCTACTCCAGGCTTCTGCTGCTTGCACAGTGTTGTGGTTTGAATGTGAAATGTTCCCCATCGGCTCATGTGTTTGGACATGTGGCCTCTGTCTGGGGACCTCTCTGGCGAGATGGTGGAACCTTTAGGAGATGGAGCCTTACTAGAGAAAGTGGGTTACTTGGGGAGGGGCTTGAAGCTTTGGGGGGTGAGTGGGATGGGGGTAGAGGAGTAGGATCAGGGAGGAGAGATGGTGGTAGTGCTCATGGCAGGGCATAGCTGTATTTCCAGCACTTAGGAAGCTGAGGCAGAAAGATCAAAATGAATGAAATGAGCATAAGGTCAGCCTGGAAAATATAGCAAGGCCCTGTCCCAAAAGCGAAACAAACACACACACAAACAATTAAAAAAAAAAAAAAGGCACGAGACTAGGGTGACTATATGATTTGTCATGCAAACACAATCACCTTCAAGGGAACAGGAGCGCATATTTACTTATTTGTTTTTGAGATGGGATCTCATGTATTCCAGCCTGGCCCTGAACTTCCTATGTAGTAGAAGATGAACTTCAAGTCTTGTTACTCTTGCCTCTACCTCCAAGTGTTGGGTCTACAGGTTTGTACCACCAAACCCAGCTAGAAGGATGTTATTGACTATGCAGGACCATGGGTGCCACCCGACACAAGTGCTTATTCGTACTATATGAATACTATATACTATATGCCTAAAGCCTTTTCTGGTACAGCCCTCACTTTTTAATTTAAAGATTGGTTTATTTTATTTATATGAGTGCTCTATCTGTATGTACACCTGCTGCAGGCCAGAAGAGGGCATCTGATCCCATTATAGATGCTTGTGAGCCATCGTGTGGTTGCCGGGAATTGAACTCAGGACCTCTGGAAGAGCAGTCAGTGCTCTTAACTACTGAGTCATCTCTCTAGACCCTCCAGCACCCCTCCCCCCTTTTGAAATAGGCTCTTGATATGTTGTCCAGGCTGCCCTGGGTTGCATGATTTCTCTTCAATTTCCTGAGCAGCTGGGATTACAAGTGTATGTCACCATGCCCTCATGTTCTGCTTGTTAACTAATTTAGACAGTATTAATATTCAACAGCTAGATGATTCAAAAAGTTTTAAAAACTTAAAAAAAAAAAAGACAACCCCAAACCCTGTAATTCCAATACTTGGGAAGATGATTATGAGTTGGAAGCCAGTCTGAGCTATATAGTTAGATCCTGTTTCAAAAAGCCATCAAATAAACAGCACAGAGGACCTCACTGTAAGTAGATAACACTAAAGAAATCAAGAGTGGAAAAGAGGGAGGGTAGCCAAAGTAAAAGAATGGGGGTTGCAGTGTCTCTCTCTTTCTCTCTCTATATGTTTCTCTCTCTCTCTGTCTCCATATATATGTTTCTTTCTCTCTGTCTCTGTATATATGTTTCCCCCCCCCCTCTCTCTCTCTCACACACACACACACACACACACACACAGATTTAAAGTGATTTGTCATTGTTTAACCCAGCCAGTGGAGTTCAAATTTGAATTCAAGCACATTGGAAAACCCGGGCAAAACAGTATTTTCCCAGCTGCGGGACAGCAGGTCAGTGGCTGGGCTGGAAGCTACATCTCATGACTGTCTGCCAAGTCATTTCCCTATGAGTCAACCAGGCTTCTGAGTCGGCTTTCTAGACTGTTATTCCAGCACTGTAATGAAGAGCTAAGAGAGCTGGGGCTGGGCAGGAACTTGGCTCTTGCACTGGAGTGGGATCCAGATGACCTGAAGGGTATCCACTTCCTAGGACAAATGCCCACCAACTTTTCCCCACTTAGGTTCCTAGCCCTGGAGATGAAAAGCAGGCATATCCTGACAATCCTAGCCTTATATCTAGAGGCATCTCATTGTGTCTGAGATTTATCTAGTATTCCAAATTGTGGGCTCTATTATACCACCTTTAATGGTTCTAATAGTAATAATAGTAATGACTCATATTTATTGGATCTTTACCTATTTATCTTCCCCTAGTCACTCTACGAGGTTGTCATTAGCTTCCTCTATTTTATTTTGGGTTTATGTTTGTTTGTTTGAGGCAGGGTTTTATGTAGCCTAGGCTGGCTACATTTAAACTCCCTGTGTAGCTGAGGTTAGCCTTCAGCTTGTGTTCTTTCTGTCTCCAGCTCCCAAGTACAGGAACACAGGCATGCACCAATCTACCCAGCTGACCATTCTGCCTAATTGGAATTAAGGTACCAAGAAGTTAAGTAATTTGCCCAAATCTCACAAACATATAGCAAATAGCTGCTGAGATTTAACCTCAAATTATCTGATGGGGAACCTATGGTCCTACCTTCATTTATAACTCCAACAATCCTTATATTAGTCTCTCTCTCTCAGACACACACACACACACACACACACACACACACACACACACACAGATATGGGTGGGGAGATGGAATCATTAGGCATGATAATGGGGGGGGTCCCTAAAGGGGCTTGGGAGTGTGACTTTGTAACTTCGTAGATGAGCATGAACTTAGCTAGCATGCAAGAGACTTTAGAATCAGTCCCCAGTACCAAGTAAGAGGACAGGTGATGCGAGGGTGGGGTGGGGCTGTGGTTAGGTGTAGAAAGAGTTTCAAGAGCTGAAAGGCAAATATTACCAGGAATTCAGCACGTGCCAGGCATACTTCTGTTTAGGAGCTTCAAAAAAACCGGACCAAACAAAGCCTCCTCCAGAGGACAGAGCTATTATCAGTGGTCCTGGCTGGAGCACCTACACACAGGTCGTAAACCCAGGGGTCCAAGGCCAGTTGCCAGGTGGGCCACCATGGCAGTCAGGTGTCTATTTCCTTACCCTGACTTTTCTCAGTTTAGATGAGGATATAGAGCATTAGAAAATTTAAGAAATGTCTAAAGATCACTCAGTGACTTGAGGACAAGTTAGTCAGGTATCTAAAGTCAGTTCACATGTTGTTTTCACTTTCCCAGACTTCAGTGGTGTGGCTCAACGTTCAATCCACGTCCTGACAGACCTTTTTTTTTTTTTTTTTTTTTTTTTTAAATTTCCTTACACGGTCCAGGTGGAGCCGGACGCCGCCCCCTGGTGGCAATGTGAATCTGCGCAGGGCATGATAATGAGCGCGCGGCGCCGCTTGCTGATTGGGTGGCGTGGATTCCAGGTGTTTTGCAAGTCGGCTGACCATAGGTGCCCTGCAGGCGGCAGCCCCAGCCCTAGCCCTGCCCATCGAGGTTCAAGTCCAGGCTGGGGCCCACCAAGCTCTGAAGTGAGGGGTGGGGTGCGGTTGGGGTGGTTCCGTTTCTCTCCCATTTGTGTTGTGGTCGTGAATGCACCCAGGATTCAGGATGGCGAACCGACACCAAGGCCGGCAGTAAAGCTCCAGGGTCCTCACGGGGCTCTCCTGGCAGGTGGGCGGGGATCCAGTGTATGGAGTGTCTAGAAAGACTGGGCAGGGCAGAGGGCATCCCTGCGGGTCGGTCCTCCCTGCCTGATGGTACTCACTGGTAGTGTGGCGGAAAAAAAACAAAACAAAACATTGTAGGTTTCCAAAGCTGCCTCTTGGTCCTGAAGAATCGGGACCGGTTGGGCAGAATGTGGGAGAAGCAGAGCCTGCCACCAGCACCAGAGACTCAGAGATGGGTACCCAGACACTCAGGTGTTAATTTCGTAGCACCAGCACGCTGCCATTTCCTGCTGTGTGATATTTGAGAGTAAAAACATCGTTCACACATTGACCACAATACCCGCGCAGCTCTGAAGGCGGTGGTCACCGTCTTCTCCTGACTGGGTCAACTTGTTTAGGTTTGAGTACAAAGGTCTGGTCCTCATGCCAACCTCACCCTGTGCTATTTCCTCTTAGACAACATGAGTACATGGTCCAGGGAGGCAGTGAGGAGCGAAAGACATGTAACTGCTTTCTTAAAGACGTCCCAGGCTAAGGTGACTTGTCTAAGGCAACTTAATGGTGCCTAGCTTTGAATGATGTGGACTGATTCTAGACTGGGCTCCACCACAAGGACCCTTAGGTGTTGCTTCTCAAATATGCCGGGTTTGTGGATGAGCCAGGCTCGGTGGGCCAGCCAATGACAGAGGGGGAAGAAGGCAGAGTAGATACTGTTAGCATCTGGTCTGAGCCTCCCTGCCCAAAGTGGGCGACTCTGTGCTGAGGAACAGGACCGTGGTGCAGGTGTCCAGAGTGCCAAGCAGCGAGCACACTAAGGGCAGCCTGAAAATGACCAGAAGGGAGCTATGGAGAACTCTAAGACCTCCTTCCCTACTAGGTGGACTTTCTAGGGAGGATTTTGCACTGCATTTCCTACTGTTCACTGGCTTGTTCCCCATGGCATGTTCAGCTTGCTTTTTTATACTATCTTAGCACCGCTTGCCCAGGGGTTGGGGCACTGTCCACTGTGAAATGGGCCTGCCCACAGCAATCATCAATCAAGAAAATGCCTCACCGATTATGTCAATAAGTCAGCCTTGGCCTGTTCCCTCTTCCCAGGTCATTTTAACTTGTGTCAACTTGACAGTAACCAGCACAAGCTGCCACTGTGGACACCCCAAGGATAAAGGCAGTACTTATGAGGAAATATTTCCTCTATCTTGTGTGGAGATACAAGAATGGATTCAGAAAGGTCTAGGGGTGGCTTTGCAAGGCCTGGAAGGTGTGAGAGTGCTCTGAAGACAGAGAGGGTGGCAGGCAGGGAAATGACAAATGTCCCCAGGGACCTGCTCCAGGCACAGTTGTTGCTTGGAGCCACATAGCTATGCCTGGTGGGCAGTTCTGTGTAGTTTTTAGGCTGCTGCAGCAGCTCTCCAAAGAAGACACAGAAGCCTAATCATAGGTGTGACTCCCACCAGACCTCAGCAGTGGAAACCGTTATCATGGCCAATGCCATACTGGACAGTTGAATCCTGAGTGCCTCAGCTCAGGTGTTTTTATTGATCCAGAACTCCTCAGGTGTTCTACCGATAGCATGTGCAGATCATGAGCAATCAAACATTCCCCCACATAAAGCCAACACCTGCAGACAATACAAAATGGCAAGGCCTAGGCAGCCCTTCCCCCAACAGTGCAAACCATAGTTATTTTATACATAGCTAAAAGTAAACTTTCACAACCCTTCTGTTTCTGGAGGGAGGTTCTGGGACCCTTTGAGACACACATCAGCCTGGCCTTGGAAATGCAACAGAAATGGCAGATGTTTCTGGATCCAGATACTGATCTTGGGCACGTGGACTGTGAACAGTGGTCATATGTGTGTCTACCAGAAAGGAGAGCACAGTGGGTATGGATTAGTCTTTACATCTCTCCACTGCCAAGTACATGATTTTAATGGACCCCCAAGGAATTCTCTCTGGTTTATAGGAAAATGCCAGTCCTTGAGGGCTTGTGCAGAGTGATGGCTGCTCAGCAAGCAGCTGTGATTGTGGGACAGAAAGGAGACTTCCAGTGACTGCCTGGGTCCTTAGATATGCCTCAGTCAGCTAGAAGCTGAGAAGGGGGACATGCTAGGCTTAGAGTAGGGTCACAGGGGGCTGCAGCTGATGGCTTTCTTGCAGCATATGTTGTGGGTTTTGGAAAGAATCGTGGACAAGTCAAGATTCTGAGAGGACCAGGAAGCTGCCATCCGCTTCGAGGGAGCTGACGTGGTGTGGAGAACTGTGTGGAGAAGGGTGGAAAGCGCCAGTGTGCCTCATGAAAGGTGAAAGGCCCCAGCAGTGCCTCCTTTTAGGGAGCTCTAAAACCAAGCTGAGCCTCCTCCTGTTACTGAAACAAGCAAAGCAGATGACCAAGGCCATCTTGCCGAGACCATCTCAGACCCGAGGAGGCAGCTGTACTTTCTGCATTTTTGATCTCTTGTAATTTGGTTGGTCTTTGTTTCTCTCTTCCCCTCCCCCCTTTTCTTTTTGATACCATGATTTCATATAGTCCAGGTTATATGAGCTCCATATGGGGCTAAAGATGACCTTGACCTTTAAAAGACACGGTTTTATTTATTTATGTGCATTGGTGTTTTGTCTGCATATATGTCTGTGTCAGGGTGTCAGAACCCCTAGAGCTAGAGTTACAGACAGTTGTGAGCTGCCATGGGGGTGCTGGGAATTGAACCCAGGTCCTCTGGAAGAGCAGCCAGTGCTCTTAAGTGCTGAGCCATCTTTCCAGTCTGACCTTGAACTCTGTTTTAAAAAATATTTATTTTTATTCTATGTTTATTAGTGTTTTGTCCAAATATATGTTTGCGTCCCACGTGTTTGCAGTGCCCACAGAAGCCAGAGAGGGTGGCAGCTTCTCTGGAACTGGAGTTACAGACGATTGTGAGCTATCACTTGGGTGCTGGGAATCAAATCCTTGCCTTCTAGAAGAACAGCAAGTACTCTTAGCATCTGAGCCAGCCCTCCATCTCCCAGACCTTGAACACTCCCCCCCCACCCCCGCTCTGTTTCTTGGCTTTTCCAGACAAGATTTCTCTGTTGTAACTCTGTCTGTCCTGGAATTCACTCTGTAGACTAGGCTGGCCTAGAACTCCCAGAGATCTGCCTGCCTCTGCCTCCCAGAGTGCTGGGATTTAAAGGCGTGCGTCTGACCTTGAATTCTTGATCCTTCTTCCCGCACTTTCTCAGTGCTAGGATTACGTCATGAGCTACTGTGCCCAGGATTATTTATTACATGTATTTATTGTGTGTGTGTGTGTGTGTGTGTGTGTGTGTGTGTTGTGTCTGCCTTGGGGAGGCAGGGGCAGATGGCTGCATTGGAAGGAGTGACCCCACGGCTGTAGCTTTCCCCTGCACATCCCCAGGTAGGTGCAGTGGCCACTGCATAGGCCCTTTCTAACAACCATGGTGGTCTCCTTGCTATGGACCCCAATGGCTGAGTCAGTGGTTTGAGATGAACCTAGACGCTACGGAAGGCCAAGGACCACAGCTCTGCACGGAGGCACAGTGAATAGTTTCTATTCCAAACAACTCTGTGAGCCAAGAAAGTGTCCCTGTAGATAAAGCATGTAGTTAGTCTTTCGAAGAAGGCCAGCCAGGGCTTGAATGCCATCTAGGGGCTGGAGCTGTGTTGGAGAGCCTGAGTGGGTGGCTGTCCTTTGCAGCTTTCCCTGTTCACGTGATTTTGGATGGTTTCTCAAGGCTGTGGTCATCTGCAAATGCCGGTTTGACAGGAAATACTGAGGTAGGAACTCATACCTCTTAGTGCTAACTTAGGCCTCCTGCTCTTGGTCTCCTTCCTGCCTCAGGAGCCGGCTGGATGAGGCAGAGGGAGCAGTAAGGTTTGTCCCACTGTCTCTGGCTGGGTCAGTATGCATCTCCTTCCTTTCTCTTTCATTTCAAGAATTCCCTTCAAAATCCACTTCCTCCAGGAAGTGTTCCTTGACCATCCTATGCCTTGGACCTCCTGTGCAATCTGGGACTACACAGCTCCTGGGGGGTGAGTACACTTGATCTTGTGCCTTGTGTTGGGTCTCTCTCCATCCTTAAGCTTTGTCATCCCAGCTTAGGGGGAGAGAGGGGCAGACATTATGTCGCTTGTTTGTAGCGATCCCAGCTGTGGATCCGTAAGAACTGGGTTAAATCTCTTTGGAGAAAGGTGTCTAGCTGAGATTTTTTTCCCCCCTTTTGTTCATCCCTCCTTCCCTCCCTCTCTTCCTCAATCCGTCTTACTCCACCACTCCCTCCTCTCTCTTTCCCTGCCTGCACTGGTGTTACCGTGGAGCTCAGGCTGGCCCAGGCTCCCAATCCTCCCACCTCAGCCTCCTGAGCGCAGAGATTAGGTATGAGTCACAGTATCTGGCCACATCTATTGTTTTCGTTTGTTCTTCACAGTTGCCTTTTAAAAACATGGCAGGCGTTAATTGCCCACTTCCCAGTGGGTGCAAATACCGAGGTCCGGGATAGTCAGGTGACTGACACGTTCTATTTCTTAGCCTCACCGAGGCTAGAAAACCATTGATTTCATTCAGACCACAGGTGCATGCTCGCGTGTTAAAAGGGCCTGGTGGGTGGGAGGAAGGTTCTCTAAGCGTTATGAGGAAGTATGGTGAATACAAGACAGTAAGAACACGGCAGTGAAATCAGAGGCAGCAGTGTGTCCGGATGGCTCTAGATTTTGTTGAAGGACCTTCCCAGCATAAGTAGCCTGTTGTGCCCGTCATCTGCTTAAACCGCACCAGAAACTGGATCTGTAAGCTGGGCTTTATTCAGAGAGCTGGCAATCTGGGAAGCCAGAGAGAAATCTGCTTTGGCATGTGTGTGTGTGTGTGTGTGTGTGTGTGTGTGTGTTTAATGGAGAATCAGAACAAAGGCAACACATCAATTCAAAGTTTAGTCTTGTCCGTCTGGTCTGGTGGGTCTTGTCTTCATCATGCACCCTCTCCCTCTAGCAGGAGGAAGGATTGCAAACACCAAAGCCACTTGGCCAAGTATTCTTTCTCGCCCATTTGGTGAGATCTAAACTTAACTCAGAACAAACAAGCTGCGAGCAGTGTGCACATGCAAAAATGCTTCCAATGTGCATGTGTAGACTCCCTCCTACAGAGTGACGTTCTGGGAGCATACTGGGTGACATACAGAGAGCATACTGGGATCCCAGAGTTGTTCCAGTATCACAGGTGCGGACGGTGTCAGGCAGCAGGAAGTGGCTCTTCGGGGATAGGAATGACTGAGGTCATTTACAAGGAGAGACCTTCCTCTGGCTAGCTTCCCGCGTGCAGTCTGATAGCAAGCACATGTCTCCGGCCTTTTGTGTATGCTTGTCATTCTGGGACTCCCTTCCTCCCTCACAGGAGCTCAAGCTGTGCCTCCAGTGATTTCCTAGACATTTCTATAAACACGTTCCAGCTACAGGGCACACACTGATGGTTCTTTCCAAACAGCATATTTCTCTTGCATAACCTGCTTTGGCAGTGACACTACTGTCTGCTTGGCAGGGTGGCAGTAAATCTTGAGGTCATGTCCTCTTACTTTCCACAGAGTGTATCTAGCCCCCAAATCTACACATTCAAGTCCCTAGACACCAGCCTCACTTACCAGTTTCCAGTGCTTTCTACTGGGTTGTTGCTATAACCTGCTCTGCAACCTCTACATACCCCCCCACCCCCATCTTTCGTTACCTTCTAGAATCTTCTAAAACAAGGCAAACCAAGGGTTGGGGATGTATCTTACTTGGTAATAATGCTTGTACGGCATGCACGAGGCACTGGGTTCTATCTCTAGCACTGCATAAATGAACATGCTGCAAACCTGTAATCTCAGTATGTGGGAAGTGTAGGTAGGAAGATCAGATGTTCAAGGTCATCCTTAGCTATAGCAAGTTCAAGGCCAGTCTGAGATATCTGAGATATGTTGAGAAATAAAACAGACTGACAAAACAACAACACCACCACCACCAAAGGCAGATTATGATGGCCCAACCTTTCCCCTCAGCTTCTAGTTGCCTACAGAACAACACTGAATCCGGTTGTGCACCAATCTGTTGCTGTTCCCATGCACACCATGTATTGCTATTCCTGAGAGCATGTTGTCCTCCTCAGTTTAGAAGGACCTTTTCCACTGCAGCAGAAGCAGAACATTCTCACCAAGTGCTCCACGTGCTCTCTTAGGACTTAGATGGGCCGTGTGTGTGTGTGTGTGTGTGTTCCAGGCTCACTCCTTGAAGGGCAAATTCTCCCTGTTTCTCCTGCTTCTTAGCACTGTGGTCAGTACACACGAATGGAATGAGGGACCTTGAGGGACCGATGGCAGTGGCCTGATGGCTGAGTCATGCCTGATATCTAGGGAGGGTTCTGGATGTTGCTGAACTTGATTAGCATTTACAAAAGGGAAATTAACCTTCGTGGTGTTCGACTGTGTTACCACAGCATGACCCAATCTATCCCGACTAAGATTTCCATTTTCTGCCAGTTTAAAATTGCCATCTTTAGCTGGACATAGGGCACATGCCTGAGACTCTGGCACTTGAGAGGCTGAAGCGGGAGGTCATGAGGTTGAAGCAGACTCAGGATGGGCTGCAGAGTAAGTTCTAGGACAGTCTGGGTTATATAGAAAGAGCCTGTCTCAAAAAAAAAAAAAAAAAAAAAAAAAAAACCAAACCAAAACAGACAAAGCAAAACAAACAAAAAACAAACCCCAAAGAACAATCAATAAAGAAAACCTTTTACCTTTTAAAGTCCCACTTAAATGCCACTTTTTAATTTTTTTTTTTTTTGAGACAGGGTTTCTCTGTTGTAACTCTGGCTGTCCTAGAACTTACTCTGTAGACCAGGCTGGCCTTAAACCCACAGAGATCCACCTGCCTCTGTCTCCCTTTAGCTGGCACTAAAGGTATGTACCACCACCGCCCTGCTCTTTTCTTCCTTTTGGAAAAAGACTTATTATGTATATGATTCTGCAAGTGCTTTTGTGTATTACCTACATGCAAGTGCCAATGGAGGGTGGAAGAGGGCATCATATCCCCTGGAACTGGATCACAGGTGGGTGTGAGCCACCCGATGTTGTTGCTGGGAACTGAACGTGGATCCTCTGTGAGAGCAGCAAATGCTCTAAACTGCTGAGCAGTCTCCCCAGGCCCCACGTTCTACTTTTCTTAAAGACTCCCAGAACCAGTCCATTCCTAGTGAGGATTAATCCTGTCCTTTTGGGCTTTCGCAGAGTGTGTGACTGGTCCATGTGACACGTACTTCGTGGCATTGTGGTTGGTTATGTGTGTGCAGTGACAGAATGGCTAAGAGGTAGGAACCCTAGAGCCAGACTAGGTTCACATCTCAGTCCTGCCAGTTATCATCCCTGAGATCGTCAATGGGCTACTCAGTCTTCTGTGACCTTGGTTCAGGCTTCACCCCGCCTCCACCCCAGGATGTAGCAGGGCACCCCATATAATAATAACTGATTCCTGTTTGTCAGCCTTCTTATATTTTATCTTGCAAATGAGGTGTCAGGAAAAGACAGCCAGCACCAGGAGTCACAGTGCAAAGACAAGAAGGTTCTGGAAACCAGGGGACCTTACAAGCATAACAGCTTATCACTCTGGTAAGCCGGACAACAGTTTTCTCCCTAAAATTAATTCTTACTGCAGGGGCAGAACTCTGAGGGGGGAGGGAGCTACCTGCTGTTTCCTGAAAATCACGTTTCTAGTTGTTTTTATGTGTCCATCAAGATGACTTTACGATTTTATTTTTCTACTAATGTGATGAATTATCTTGGGTAATTTTTTCTTTTTCAGTTTCGGAGACTGAACCTCGGGGCTTGAGTGGGCCCCAGTAAGCAGTCTGTGGCTGTGCTCTACCCCCAGAACAGTTTGATTGAATTTAGAATATTAAATCACTGTTGCATTCCTGGAGTAAAGCCTAGCTCTTTGCTTGGTTTCATTCGCTAATATTTTATTTATAATTTTGCATCTGTACTGTGTGTGTGTGTGTGTGTGTGTGTGTGGTGTGTCTCAGTATGTAGTCCTGGCTGGTTTAAAGCTCACTATGTAGACTAAGTTGGCCATGCAAAATTGTGATCCTCTTGCCTCTGTCTCCCTTCCCAGTTCTGGGATCACAGGCATGCCCCACCTCACTCAGCTGCATTTCGTCTCATAATCAAAAAGTTACCTTTCCTATGCCCCCATCTCCTCCCCCAGGGATCATTTAATTTAGTTCAGTTTTGATGCTACCAAGTTTGGATCAGATACGGTAGGTTTAAGGGCCCCGTTTAACACCACTGCCACCCATTTCAGATGTCAGCGACAAGTCCCGGACCACTCATACTTCTGAGCAACTCGCTACAAATCTATGATCTTCACGCCCACTCAGGTCTGATCATTTGCTAGAAAAAAATCACAGAACTCTAAGTCACTTTACTGACAGTTATCATAAAGGGGACAAGGTTGGATCAGCCAAATGGAAGTGCTGCAGAACACAAGGTATGGAAGATGGTGCACAGTGCTCCCACACCCTGCCTGGTACCTCATCCTCCCAGCCATCATGACAGGGAGGTGTAGAGGAATAGCCCTGTGTGGAATCTAGGATCTGTATTTCAGGGGTCCACATTTAGAGGCCTGTGTGGTCTGGATGGAATCTAGTATTCAGAATCCCAGTGTTTGGAAGGCAGCGGTGGTCCATGCCTTTAATCCCTAAGAAAAACAATGTAGAAGCAGACACAGGAGATGAAACTAAGAAGGAGTCAGTGTCATACAAGAAGTGATGTCTGAGATCAGTCAGAGTGAATGGCAGACAAAGTGACTAATCAGAGGAAGAGTTAGCAGAGTGAGTTAGAGTGAGGACATGCTCAATTCTTACAAGAAAAAGCAGGCTCTCAGCTCAGAGTCAAAAGAGTCAATCAAGAGTTAATTACAGAAGAATAAGTTACAGCAGAGTCAGTTCTAGAGGAGTCAGTTACACATACAGTATGAGGCAAGCAGTCTGAATAGGCAGATGGGGGACAAGACACAAGACAATGAAAGTGATCTGACTGAGGATAAAGCAGAGAGGCTGACTGAGACAGCTTGGAGAAGAGTTTGAGCTTGACCCAGAAGAGTCAGAGTTAAGAAGGAGCTAGTGAGAGTGGCTCAGTCAGCAGTAGGTGTTGGAAGCTGAGCTGAGGCTGAAGCCTTTAAGGTCTGGGCTAGCAGTTTAAATGTTCTAGAAGGCTGAAGCCTTCCAGTTCAAGGATTAGGAATAGATTATAAGGAGGCTGAAATGCTCTAGGGCCCCAGGCAAGAACTGATGATTTAATTAGACAAAGAATAAAAGCTTTTGCCCCGAACCAACAGCTACATCTAGCATAAATCTACGTCTTCAGAGAGGCATGGCAGCAGACTGGCAGGCATGGAGGCTGGAGTAGAAAGCTGAGTGCTCACATCTTCAACCACAAGCATGAAGCAGAGAGATCATAACAGAAGTGGGGCCACTTCTAAACTCAAAGTCCACAGGCAGTGATGTACTCTCTCCAGCAAGGCTGCACCCCCTAAACCTACCAAACAGCGCCACCAACTGGGCACAAGTGTTCAAATACCTGAGCCTATGGGGGTGGTTCTCATTCGAACCACTAAAGCAATCTTGACTTATTCCCATCTAATATAGAAGAGTACATTTGCTAGTTTCTCAGTATTGCTAAAAAACACAGAACGCTTTGGCCTTCCTTATTCCCTTCTTCATCCGTGCTGTTGGTCCTGCTTCTATACCCATATTCAAACTCTACAAGGGGTCATACCTGCTGACCCGATGCCGTACTCATCAGCGGTGACACTCGGGTTCGCTCTTCCTGGTCCTCTTCATTCCTTCTCGAATTTCCATGCTTCTGACTAGGGTCACACACTTCCGTTGTCCAGATCTGTGACTGAGAAATTATTCTGAAGACTGTCGCTTACTGCTTTATAAAGTCAGCAACAAAACGGTAGAGGGCAAAAATAGTGCACCTTTCTCCTTTCTTTCTCCCTTTTCCTTTTCCTTTTGTTATGCAATGCATTCTCAATTGAGGACCACTATCACATCTTACATGGGGGGAGCGAAAAGAAACAGAAAGGCACTAATTGAGATTAGTGAATCAAGGTGAGTCAACATATTATGTATGAGGACTTTTATGTCATATATACATATATATGACATAAATATATATATATATAAATCAATAGATTTTCATAAACATAATGTGGCACACATACATTAAAACATTATATTTAAAGAATCAACGTTGCTTACCATCCAAGCAGATGGCTTCTTAAAGGACTGTGTCTGACTTTTCACTCTGTGGCTCTCTTCGTCAGACCGCCCCGACTGCCCCATCTGTGGCCTGCTTTCTTTCATCTTGCCAGGGTGCCTACCTCGATTTGATTCAACACTGCTGAGGCAGACTGAGCCAGGGGCTTCCAGCCAGCCTTCTGGCTTCCTTAGCGCAAGACCCTTCCCCTATGACCCTCATTAGCATGTCTTTCTACATGCTGTTCCCTGAGCTGGTCTGGAGCCCGGGAGTCTAGCTGCTCGGGGCAGTGGCCTGTGCATGGTGTCAGGGGCTCCCTCTGATGGCATCATTTGCCAGCTGTGTCCTGTACTGATTAGGCCTAGGGAGGCTGCTGGCAGGGCTGCCTGATCTAACGACTGGAGAGAAGACTGAACATGACAACCGAGCAGTGAGCATCCACTAAGCACCACCTATCGTTGTTGGAGTCTCTGTGGAGAGCTCTGTAGAGTGTTTCATTCATCCTCACAAGTCTGCAAAGAAAATGCTACTGTTCTCCAATGTTATCATTTACTTATTTAGTGATGTGTGCACGCGCATGTGCTTGCACATATATGCGCATGTGCAAGGTGTTTGCAAACGTGTGCATGTGGAGACCAGAGGTCAAGTTTGGGTGTAATTCCTCAGGAACAGTCCACCTTGGCTTCTCATACAAGGTTCTCACTAGGATCCCGGAACTTGCCCTTTAGGCTAGACTGACTGGCCAGATGGCCGCAGAGATCTATCTGCCAATGCCAACATCGCCCCAGAACTGGGATCATAGGGCATACATAGCACTATGCCTGGCTTTTTAGAAAGTCGTTTATTTTTATTTTTATATTTATTATGCAGCCTGGTGGCACAAGCCTTTAATCCTAGCACTTGGAAGAAAGAGACAGCAGGTCTCTTGAGTTCAAGGCTACCCTGGTCTACATAGTGAGTTCCAGGACAGCCAGAACTACATAGTGACACCCTGTCTTAAAACAACAACAAAACAAAACAGATTTATTTTATTTTTGTGTGTGAGTGTTTTGCCTGCATATGTGTATGTGTAGCACAAGTGTGGTACCCTTGGAAGTCAGAAGAAGAAATTGGATCTCCTGGATTTGGAGTTACGGATGGTTGTGAACATCATGTGGGTACTGGGGACTGAACCCTGGTTCTCTGCAAGAGAATCTCTGCACTGAGCTGAGCAAGAGATTGCACCTCTGAACAGTCTCTTCAGTCCCCACACCTGTCATTTTACATGGGGACCAGGAATCAAACTCAGTTCCTCATGTTTGCACAGCAAGCACTTTACTCCTGGATTCATCTTTCTAGCCCCCACTCACCCAGAGAAGTATTGTGCCCATGGCCGCCCCACTGGGAAGTGCAGAGAGGTTCTGGACCAGATCTAACTCATGTTCTTTGCACTAGGCTAACCTCATCTTCTAGGCATGCTGTTGCGGCTGATGCTCTGTGACTCAGTAGTTCCCATTTCTCTGCAGATCCAGGAGCTGGAGAACTTGGTGCTTTCTCAGACCACATTCGTTTTTCTGATGAAAAGTCCAAGACTTGGAGCAGGTCAGTGTCCTCACCAATGTCACATTGCAATGAAGGCAGACCCTGTCCTCAACCTCTCATGTCTGATTCTTCTTTTGTCAACTATAGTTGTACTTCCCTTGATGGCTGTCATCAGAAGACTATTCCCATGTTGGAGCTTTGGCTCTCCTGTAGGCTTAGTTAATTTTCAACCTCTGTATCACCTTAATTTTTATTTTTTTCTTACCCAGAAAGGTATTAGTTTTCACCCGAGATTGCCAGTGGTTGCTTCTGACTTTCAAGCCAGACCATGACCTTCCTTTATCCAACCTGTGGTTTTTTCCCACCAGTCTCTGCCACCGTGCCGACAGGAAAGGATGATGGAGCTGGCCTTGACTCAGAGGTTGGCTTTCTCTGACGCTCGGGAGCTTCGGACTCTAGGCTTTCTGATGCTTGGAGTGGACTTTGGAGACTGCAGCCGTTCCCTTGGGGGACACTGGTCATCACCTTCGTTAGGGTGACGACGTCTCTAATACTCTCTGGCACTCATGGAGACTGCAATCCTGGGGACACAAGAGCATCTGCTCCTGAGGCCTGGGGACAGAACCCAATCTAACTAGAATGGATTGGTCTTTGCTTAGCTGTAGAGCAGGTGAGTCTACACAAAAATACCTTTTTGTGCCTTGACAAGAGTTCACGAAAACGGTATAATCAAAATGGCTCTTCTGTGATGATGACGAATGTTATGTACCAACTTGACTAGGCAAATGGATGTCAAGATAGCTGGAGGGACATTGTTTTAGTTATTGTTATGTCTGAGGAAAGATCTGTAATAGCCATATATTCAGTCCTGAGCGAGTTTATTAAGTATATAGCAAGACAAAGTAAAAGACTAAATATCACATGGTAGGTAGACAGCAAAACATCATTAAATTGAGCTCTCTCGCTTTGTCTCATCCACATCCATTTGCCAGTCCAAACCACCCATGCTTCCCACTGTTGCCTCCACGCTCCAACTTCGCTGTGAAGGCTCCCTCTGCTGGAAGCCTCAGCCTCAACTTTTCATCTATCTCCCACCCCCTCTTCTCCCTTCCCTTTCTTGCTGCCAGGATCTCATGCAGGCCAGGGTGGTCTTTAATTTACTATGTAGCTGATTCTGAGCTTGAACTTCTGACCCGCCTTGCCTCTTCCCCATCAGTGCTGGGATTCTCAGTGTGTGCCACCACACGCTGCTAGCTCTGGTTTTCAAGAAACTGTTGCAAGTACCAATTCTCTTTAACCCTTGCTTAACCGCTTCTGCTCTAAGCCAATCATTTCAATGGTGCACGGGAAGGTAGGCTGCACTTTAGAAGCTTGGATCTTAGGAGGGTTCCTTCAGCTTCCAATGAGTGTCTCAGTGTCGTGTAGACCAGTAGTGCTATGTTGGCACTCACTTTCCTTCTGGGAGTCAGCAGTCTTGGTTCCTGCCATATGGACAGTGTCTTCATGGTCATCCCCAAGTGAGACCGAATTCTGAGATGCTCAAAAGCTTTCAGATAGCCCTTTACACTTGTTATGACCCATTACCCGAAGGGTGAACTGTATCCTGCCTGATTCCAGGGAGCAAGGACTCTTGGAAGCTTGTACCCACTGGCTTATAGAACCGTGTGGTTCTTTCCACCGTTGATTCTGCTCTGTGCCTTCCCACTGTAACACATTATAGCCACATGGATGACTATATGCTGAATCCTCCATGAAAATCACTGAGCTGGCTTGTCTTGGGACTCTCGACACCACGCATACCACATCCTCACTCATTAAAGTCTCATATTTTCCAGTAGTCTTATTTATGACACTCACTTTGTCAGAAGGGTGGGTCTGTCCCATCCACCCCTGTCACTCCTTGAGTTCTGCTGCCCAGGAAGGATATTCTGCCATTAACATATGCTAGGCGTTAACTCCAGCAGTCACAGTGCCACCCATTGCCCCGGAAGGATGTTAGAGCAGGGAACTGATGTCAGGTGCGGCAGCAGTCTGTCTATCAAGCTATGTTTTCTCCAGGCAATGGCTCAGGTACAACGAGATCTGTATCAGGCATATTTGATAATTAGCCTAGCTGCAATGGCTCATTCCCCACCCCTTCTTTTTCTCTTTCTTTCTTTTTCTTTTCTTTTTGAGGCAGGGTCTCACTGGTCGGCATCAAACCCACCGAGATCTGCTTGCCTTTGCTTTCCGAATGCTGGAATTAAAGGCATTGTGCCAGTATGCCTAGTCACTCCCCCCCCCCCCCTTTTTGGCTAACTAACATATAGGCATATCATCCACAGATCCTACACTTATAAGAGTTACTGATATCAAGATGGCCAACGTCTGTTGCTTTTGGGGGGTGATATATGCTTATTTCTGTGCGTGCATATATGTATTCACGTGTATGCGCACATGCCACAGCATGCATGGTCATGGGACAAGTTGTGAGAGTTCGTTCTCTCTTTTTACATGGGTTCCTAGAATTGAACTCAGATTGTCAGGCTTAATGGGAAGTGCCTTTATCCACTGAGCTCTCCTGCTGCCCCAGGTGTGGTGTCTTACCAGAGAGTATAGTTCTCCCAGTGAGATGCAGTTGATCAATTAAGGTCACTTGTGCCATGAATAATATGCTTGACAACAAAATAAGACATGCATCTATAGTCCTACACCCATGTGTATATGGGCAGCATTAACTGAACTGAGTGAGTTGAAGAGGAGGAGGAGGAGGAGGAGGAGGAGGAGGAGGAGGAGGAGGAGGAGGAGGAGGAGAAGGAGGTTAAGAAGGAGTTAGGTCTGGGAGGTGTAGGAGTGGGTAGTGAGGGGTGGACATGATCAAAATACATTGTTATCGTGTAAGAAATCCTTTTAAGAATAAATATTTTTTTAAAATTGACAAATTGAGTCAGCTACTGCGCTGTGAGGATGTTTAAGTGCTCTGATGGAAGGGGATCACGTGGTGAGACACTGAATCCTCCCGCCAGCAGTCATGGGGCACCATCTTGGAAGTGGATTCTCCAGTTCTGTCAAAGCCTTCAGATGAATGTAGCCCTAACTGGGCTGGGCCAAACATTTTCATCTCTCTGACTTGACTTTCTCATAGCTGCTTTATAGCTCGTGACTGGATTTATTCTCATTCTCTCATATACTCTCATATTCATTCCCCATTCTCTCTCTGAAACAAGGTATTCCTATATATCCCTAGGTGGCCTTGGATTAACTATGTGGATCAGGCTGGCCTTGAACTCATAGAGATCAACTGCTCCCACCTCTTGAGTGCTGGATGAAAAGCGTGTGCCATCACTCCTGGCTTGTTTTCTTTATTCTTTTATCCTTGGAGATAGTAGGTTTTATTCAAGATTTTCCTTCCAGTACAATTCTGGGTTGATTCATTTACAAACCCAACATGTCCATTTGGTCAGGCTCACATTTCCCCCCAAATGATTATTTCCATTCTTTCTGCAAATAATTATGTATTTCTCAAGAACACTAGATACATATTGGCCAAAGACAAAGGAAGAAGAGCAAAGATACTTCGTTCACCCCCTTCCCTTTTGTAGATTTATGTGTATGAGTGTGTGTGGGCATGTATGTATGTGCACCATACGCATGAAGTATCTGAAGGGGCCCTCTTCAAAGCATCAGATTCCCTGAAACTGGAGTTACAGAAGTTTGTGAACTACCATGCGCAGGGAACAGAACCTTGGTCCTCTGCAAAAGCAGCAAGTGCTCTTAACCGCTGAGCCAACTCTTCAGCCCTTCATTTCCCTTTCTAAACGTTTTATGTCGTGTGGTGCTTTCCTTTGAACGTTTATAAAACTGAAACTATCTTTACTGAAACCTAGTCCTATGATTTCCAAAAAGTAGAAGTGAAATGCCTTTTGGGAAGTGCGAATTCCTTCTGCACAGGGCAGTTCCAGGTGACCGATTTCTATATATCAACACCTTCCAAGATGTTTCTGGAAGAAACAAACAAAACCGTGGAGCCATTTTAAAAAGCTGCTACTTAAAGGTTTGTGGTGGGAAAGCTTGGGGAACAGCAGACTAAACAAAGTTGGCAGGTTCTAACTACTTCAGGCCTTCCTGGAACGTTTTCATATTGCTACTGTGTGGAGACTCTTGTTCAAACTTCCAAACTACTGGTCCTTCTCTCATTTCTTTCTCAGGATCACCCTGTAGCCAAGCCTCATCACGTAAAGCATTCCACACTGTCTTCCTAAACTATTGGAAGGCCAAATGAGTATGTAGCCCTGTACAGTCACACAGTAGGGTATAATTAGCAGAACACTTCATTTCAAATTGGAGACACTTGGGTTCACAAAGGTTAGGTAGGCAGTTAGCACCGGTGGCAACTTAGGAGCAAAGAAACAAGTTCTAGCTAAGTAACCCAACATACAGCAATGGCAATTGCATTTCTCCTTGGCCAGACCTTGGATTTGACATCTTCACTTTCCTCTCCCATAGCTAGGGCCTTGTGACTCTCATTGCCTTCAGTCCTTGTGGTAGAAGGACTACATTGTCTGTGTAGTTCTTCCAGGCTCCTAATTCTTCATCTTGAACCCGCCATCTCTCTCATATCTAGTCACAGCAAAAGCCTACTGTTGGCTACTTGACTTTTACTTATTCATTTAAGGACAAGCCAGTCCTTGTCTCAGATTTACGAAAAACAAGCCCCAAACCACATCCTTTTAATTTTTAATGTCATCATTGTTTTCTATAATCCATCTGGGTGTGAACGGTCACAGAAAGGGAAGGGGCCACAGCTTGGGGTACCAGGAAGGAGATCCCGAGGGAAAGGGAGCCTGGGGTGGAGCCACCTCGCCACGCCCCAGTCCCGCTGGGTGCAGATTCCGCAGAGAATGAACGGGCAGTCACAGGGAGGAGAACCAAGAAAAGGGACAAGACACAGAGAAGAACACAACCCAACGCACAGAACCAGCGCAGGGAGAACGGGGCCGGAAGTGAGCCGCGGCGGAAATCCTCGGCGGGAACCTGAGCTTCCTCTCTAGGAGCGTGGAGGTCTCCGCACCTCAGTGATCCCGTCAGGAAGCGCCAGTCAAGCTCTTGGGACCCAGTGCCTCTGGTGCTGGTGCACACCTAGCAGCGCCACCTGCAGAGGACGGGAGGCTGTTGTCATTACCACTAAAAAACAAAAGCAAAAACAGCAACAACAACAAAACTTAAACAAAGCAGGAAAAAGACCAAAACCAAAACCAAAACAAAATAGGGAATATTCAGGAGCACAGGAGGGCACCACCTAACTTAACAAAGGTTCCCTACCCACTTCCCCAATTTTTTGTACACATGTATTTTTTTACATTACTTTATTGTACATTATTGTGTTTATGAATGTGTATGTGCACATGTGTTTTACATTTTTATATTTAATTATATTTGTGCACCTGTTTTTAAATTTTATTTATAATTATGACTGTGTGTGTGTGTGTGTGTGGGTGGGTGGGTGGGTGCCCTTGGAGACTAGAAGAGAGGGCATCAGCTCCCCTAGAGCTGGAGTTATAGGTGATTGTGAGACGCCTGATGTGGTGCTGGAAGGGAACTCAGGTCTTCTGCTAGAGCAACCTGTACTCTTAGCAGCTGAGCCAACGCTTCAGCCTGTACACACACACACACACACACACACACACACACACACACATTTTTATATATACTAACTGAGACTGCGTCTATTTTTCATGCAACACAGAGGAAAACACTCTAAATGGTAATACTAATATAATAACAATACCAATAATGTTTCCATCTGTGAAGTCTCTTTGATTTGAAGCCGGGCTGGTGCTGCACTTCTGCTCCGGACTCTCCTCACAGACCCAGTCTCTTTGTCCCTTCACACCCTGGGCATGAGCAGACGTAGCTGTCCCTCCACTTCCTTCCCTGACCCCAGTTGGCTAGTCTGTTGATTCACAGTTTCAGGTTAGCAGCTTTTATACACTCTCTTATCTGTATCCTCTGCTCTAAAAAATAGGGAAAGTTGACATAACTATAACCGCTGAATCCAGAAAAAATAGAACTGCCTAGGCTTAATGATGGATCCAGTACAGGGAGGAGTGAGATGAAGCTAGTTCACTTTGGGTGGTGGATTGTCATTGTGTACAAAGTTGTTTTGGAGCTGCTTGGCATTTTAGAGCAAAGCTGTTGAATGTATTGGTGGTCTTACTCATGGCATCCTGTGGTATTTATTCCATGCATGTGAGTATTTTGCCTGCATGTCTGTGTACCACGTGTGTGCTTGGTGCCCATGGGGACCAGGGAGAGCGTCAGGTTCCCTGAAACTGGAATCAAATCATGGCCGGTTATGAGCCACCATGTAGTGCTGAGAATTGAATCAGGTCCTCTGGAAGAGCAGCCAGGGCTTTTAATCACTGAGCTGTCTCTCCAGCCCTCTGAAGTAATTTTTATACTGGAGGAGTGTTGATTTTGATTGCTCACCTTTCAGTTTGCCTTTTCCTGATTTTAACATAAAGATTATTTTTACTCCCATCAGAAACCACAGCTACCAATGCATGTCTAGGGTGGGCGCATGCCCCAGGCTAGCCCAATCAGATTTTCCAGACTGGAAATATATTAAACTAGGAAGGAAGAAGTCAGGCTGCAAGGTCCAAATCCTGTCTCTGCAGCACAGCCAGATCATGAATTTTAGCTTTTTCTATAGCTTCTCTGGGGCCAGTAGATTCATTCACTAATAAGTAATACTTAGTTGGGGGGGCGCTAAATGAATGGGATGCCTCAGTGCCATTATTATTTCCTACCTCCTTGCCTCTCTCTGATCAGTGCTTCCCATGTCTCTTACCACTCAGTTTCTCTTCTCTCCTCTCCTCTCCTCTCTTTTCTTTTTCATCTCCCACATGCTCCAAAATCACCTACTACATTGTCCTAGAAATTCTGTTTCATGTTCTTCATCAACTGGAAGTATTCTGAGAGCAGGACTATATCTCATTCACTTTTAAAATGTTTTTCTTTGTTTTTCAAGGTTTTTGTTTTTTTGGTTTCTCTGTTGTAACTCTGGTTGTCTTGGAACTCACGCTGTAGACCAGGCTGGCCATGAACTCACAGAGATTGGCCTGCCTCTGCCTTCTGAGTGTTGGGGTTAAAGGCCTGTGCCACCACCACCCGGCTCACTTTTTTTGTTTTTTTAATCTTGGGTCCTGAACAGTTTCTACCCCAGAGATGGTGCCCATCCATTTAAAAACAAAACACAATATATTGAAATATAACACAACAGGGAAAGCTGGAAATGTTTGAAAAAATGCAATACACCCTGATAATTAAAAAACAGTAAATCCAGGGCTAGAGAGATGGCTCGGTGGTTAAGAGCACTTGCTGCTCTTGCAGAGGACCAGGTTCACTTCACAGCACCCACATGGCAGCTCACAACTGCCTGTGACTCTACCTCTAGTGGATCCAAATCCTTCTGGCCTCTGTGGGCTTCTGTACATACGTGGTACACATGAACTCACGAAGGCAAACACATACACATTAAATGAATAACTAATTAATTAATCTTTAAAAAGTAATAGAATCATATGGAATTAGAAAATTCTCTTGTAAAAAGTGGCTAATCCAGCCAAGCTTGGTGGTATACACCTTTAGTCCCAGTACTTGGGAGGCAGAGTCAGACGGATCTCTGAGTTTGAGGCCAGCCTGTTCTACAAATCCAGTTCCAGGACAGTCAGGGCTACACAGAGAAACCCTATCTTCCCCCCTTCCCCGACAATGTGGTTAATCTATGAGGATTGCAGACCTTATTTTTTCTTAGTCTCAGACTCACTGCCGTATGTGGCTACATGATTTCTAGGAGCAGACTTAGACTTAAGACCAGCTTTCTGAATTACTGCTCCCCTTTCCTGTTTTGCGGCTCAGCATTACCTGTGTGTATTATTATTATTATTATTATTTATTATTATTATTATTATTATTATTATTACTATTAAATGACCATTCTCTCCAGAGAGCTCTAAATTGCCCTCAGGATATTAGCTATTCTTCTTCAAGTCCAATAATTCAAGTGCAAAAATTTGTGTAAACAATACAAAGTAGAGCGCTCTCTCTCTCTCTCTCTATGTATGTGTATACATGTGCATGTATATACAAACATATGTGTGGAGGCCAGAAGTTAATGATAGGCCTAGTGAGCTCTGTGGATCTGCCTATCTCTACCCTCCCCCGAAGCCCTGGGGTTGCAGATGTACCACCATGCTTAGCTTTTACATAAGTACAGGGATCCAAACTCAGGTCCTCCTGCTTACAATAGTTCACCTACTGAGCCATCTTCCTTGCTGAAAGGGGTCTTAAGATGCAGCAAGACAATTTCATTGGTACCCTGAGAAATGAGTAGGGTCAGACTAGATCAGAAGCCCTTGCTAGTGGGTAAACGGTTATCTTCTGATGTTGATATTAGACCAATGACACTGGCATTCATTCTCCACCATACAAGACTTCCTTGGAAAGCTAAAACATTCCTATAGTTGGAAAAGATGGATTCAAACATTAGTTTACAAATACTCATAGGGTGGATCTCATTTATAACTTAGACTACAACCATCAAGAGTACACTTACTCCAAAGACACCCAGTTCCCTGGTCCTGAGATGACTGGTTCAGTTTATGGGAAAATGATAGTCACTAGAAAGATTTTTGAACAGAGTTGTAATTGGTCTTTATGTAACACTGTCTGAAGTTAGATTTTAGTTTCCCATTGTCTCCTCTCTTGAGGGTTGATTCGGGGCTGGAGAGACGCCTCAGCAGTTAAGAGCACTTGCTTCACAGGATTCAATTTGGTGTTTGCAGGATAACTTGAATTTTGAACCCAAAAGGCTATCAAAGATGAGGAGGAGAACGTAAAATCCCAGTGGCAGTTCGGCCAAGCAGGCTAAAAGCACAATCCCAGAGAAGCAACTTTCCTGAAGGTTTGCTATTATTATGCTTCTCTCTTATTCAGTATCTTCAGTGCCTCCTACTTGCCTCCCTAATATAGTTCATTCTTTCATAGTCTGTCCCAGTTAGACTTTCTAGTCACGGATTCACTGCTCCTCAAGTAGAGGGTTCAGTAGCTGCAACGGATAAGGAGCCAGATGACAGACAGACAGACAGACAGACAGATGATAGATAGATGGATGACAGATAAATAGCAATATTAGATGAAAGCAAAAAGAAAAGAGTGCAAAGGGAAGTTGATCTTACAAAACAATATCTAACTCAAGTGTAAGTAATAGATGTTGGAAGTTTTTCTTGCACTGGGTTAGGGTAAGCATTGGGTTAGGTAGTTAATGCCTGTTGTCCTAATACTTGGCAGGATGAGACAGGAGGAGTGCTGTGAGCTTGAGGTCAGCCTGGGTTACATAGTGGGTGTCAGGCAAGCTTGGACTAAAGAAGTGAGACTCTGTCTCTAGAAACAAGCCAGTTGTAGTGGTTTGAATAAGAATGGCCCCATAGGCTCATTTATTTGAATATTTCGCATCTGGGAGTGGTATTGCCTGAGGAGGAATAGAAGGTATGGTTTCGTTGGAGAAAGTGTGTCACGGGGGAATGGGCTTTGAGGTTTCAAAGGCCAATACCAAGCTCAACTTCTCTCTTTCCAGCAGTGAATCAGGATGTAGCTCTCAGCTACCCCTCCGGCATCATTTCGGCCTGTTTGTCACCCATGCTGTCTGCCATGATGATGATAGACTAAACCTGTGAAACTGTAAGCAAGCCCTTGATTGCACTAGAATGCTGACTGAGACACCAGTGAGAAGCCAGTGTGGTGGCACATGCCTGTAATCTCAGTGCTTGAGAGTCAGAAGCTAAATAATCAGGAGTTTAAGGTTACCTTTAGCTCTGAAGCAAATCTGAGGCCAGCCTGGGCTACAGGAAACCTATCTCAAAAACCAAACAGAAAAAAAAAGAAGGAAAATTCTTGCAGGATTTAGTATTTTTCTTTGTTCGTTGGTGCATAACCTTTCTGAAATCCTCCCACTCACTGAGAGACCAAAGGGAAAGGAGCCAAAGGGGCAGGAACTTGGGGGCAGGCCCTGACTCCAGAAAGCCATCAGAATGATACTTGTTACTTAGAGCTATTGGCTCCTGCCTTAGTTACTTTTATATTACTGTGACAGAACTCCACGACCAAGCAACTTACAAAAGAACACATTTAATTGGGCTTATGGTTTCAGAGGGTTAGAGTCCATGATGGCAGAGCAAAGGCATGGTGAGAGGAAGAGCTGAGAGTTCATGTCTTGATCTGCAAGTAGGAGGCAGAGAGGGAATGTAAAATGGCACAAGTCTTTTGAAACCTCAAAACCAGCCCCTGGTTGATATACTTCCTTCATCCAAACCACCACAGCTCCTTATAATGAAGATGGTGGCTTCAAGGAGTATGTGTGAGTCACAGAAATGCTGAGGTCCCTTCACAGCTCCCAGGAAGACCTTGGGGTCAGTTCATCAGAGGACATTGTAATAGATACTTTTGCGTATCTGTGACATAGCTTTTAAATATATTTTTATTGATTGATTGATGTGTGTGTGTGTGTGTGTTGATTGGTTGGTGGGGGGAGGCTCAGAAATGCCATGGGAAACACTTGTAGGTCAGAGGTCAATTTGTGGGAGTCAGTTCTCCCATTCCATCATGTATGTCTCAGGAATCTAATTCAGGTTGTTAGGCTTGGTAGCAGTCACCTTTCCCCACTGCACCATCTTGCTGGCCCATAAACAGCTTATAAAAGGAGGAAGGATGTATTTTGGCTCATAAATTCAGAGGGCTCTATCCGTGTTCACTTGCTTCCATGAACTTGGACAGAAAATCATAGCAGTGGCAGCGTGTGGACCGAGGGGAGATATTCACAACATGGAGGCCAAGAAGCGGAGAGAAGAAAAGACACAGGATGTAGTCAAGACAAGACGTAGCCCCAAGGACATCCGCCCAATGACCTACTTCTCTAAAAAGCGCTCACCTACTTCCTTTCATCTCCCTAACACTGTCATATTCCTTCATTCATTCATTCATTTACGTGGGGGGAGGGCACAAGTTGATATCCAATGCATTCCGTAATCATTCTCCATCTTACTTTTTAAGGCAGGGTCTCTCATCAAACATGAAGCTTGCTGGCTTGCAAGCCCCTGGGATCCTCCAGACTCCTCCTCCCCAGGGATTGTAGGTGCTCATCACCAAGCCAGGCCTTTCTTTCTCTTCCTCCTTCTCCTCTTCCTCTTTCCCTTCCTTCTCCTCTTCTTTTTAATGTGGATTCTGAGAGAGCCAACTCAGGTCCCCATGCTTGCACTTTACTGAATGAGCCGTCTCTCCAGCCTCAATACTGTCATGTTATGAATCCATCATGGGAGTCATTCATACATTAGATCAGCGCTTTTATCATCTACTCTCTGGAAATGTCATCACAGATACCTTCAGATGCATGGTATGCTAATCTCCAGGTGTTACTCTTATTGATTAAGGTGACAATTTAAATTAGCCATCACAGACTCTTAGCTGGTATACTTCCTGTTTATACATACTTTTAAGATTGGGCACTTTTGACCAAAGAATTGGGTTTCAAACTTTTGGAGGTAATGCATATATTCCCCAGCTTGATTGTGAGTGTATTGTTTTGTACATATGTTAAAAACCTACCTGATTATATACTTCAAATGTGAGCAGTTAACTGCATACCAATTATACCTTGATAAAGCTACTTAAAATGCTATCCATTTAGTCAGAGGCAGATCAGCACACACCTTGTGTCCTGAAGCCTCCACATCTCCTTATGAATCTCAAGGGCTTTCTTAAAACCAAAGTCTATTTTGCATTGTAAAAATGTGTCTTCCAATAATACCAATAAAAGAGTTCTAAAGAGGGCCTGGAGAGATGGCTCAGTAGTCAAGAGCACTGGTTGGGAACTCTCAGGGAACTGGGGTTCAATCCCCAGCACCCACACTGCAGCTCACAACTGTCTGTAACTTTGCCCCAGGCACATGTTGTCGCCCTCTGGTGGCCAATGGCACTTCATGACCATGGTGCCTACATATATATACAGGCAAAACACCCAAACACACAAAATAAAGAAAAAAAATTAAAAATTCTATACTTCAAAATTTCTTAGAATTAAAATTAACAATGTGCTTTAAAAAAAGTAACAGATGGCACTAGTTTCAGTGTGCTTTGGTAGGCAGATAGAAATGCACTTTGTCGAGTTGGGGAGGAGAGAGGAATGGAAGGAGGAATTTTGTCCTCTTATTTTTGTTAATTTCTAGCCATGCTTATAAAACACGTACCCAGTGAATTTAATTTAGGAGAAGAAAGACAGGATGAATGGGGTTTGTAATACAGGATCGAGCTTGGTGGCTGTAGCTGGTACTTACCACTGGGCTAAAACAATTTCCAGATAAGCCCTGGTTGAGGAAGATTTTTCCAGAAAGTTCTGATTCCTCTTTCTCCACCCCTGAGCCAACACTCAGGATGCTAGGTGTGGTTGGTTTTTTTGCTTTCTAAATTTCTTTTTGGAGAAGGGTGTGATCAGCCTCTACTTCCCTTTTGAACTGCAGCTGACCAGTGAGGTGGCTGGCTGATCCCACATGGTCCCTTTGTGAAAAATGAGGCCTTAGTAGGTCTTCAGGAGGTGTTGTTTGTCTACTAGGAGTAGGGAGAAATATTTAGAAGCTAAGAGAATACCCCCCAATTCTATGTTTTATTTTTACGTTTACAAATGTAATATTCACTTGTGACAATTTCCAACAAGACAGAATTGTGCGAATGCCAATGGGAATAGTGTGGGCTCTGGCCCGGGGAGTCAGGTGACTCCAGCTCCATTTATGTCCAAGCCAGGGAGATGTTAGTTGTTCCAGGAGAGGGTGCTGCAGCAGCAGAGCTGATCAAGGTGCTTTGAGGCACGGGATGTACTCTAAGACATCTCTGGGCATCTATGCCATCAGAGACGTTTGTCTCCGCTGCTGCAGCCTCACAGTTTGCCTCTCCCCTGTCCCTTCCATCTCCAGTTGTTTGGACTGCTCTGCCAGACTCTGCCCTTGAAGGCTGACCCTAACACTTTGCCTTGCCCAGGCTGAGCTGCCCTCTTCTTTGCAGGCTGGAACAGTGGCTGACCACAACGGGAGACTGAGGGCAGGAAGAGATACATATGGTGTTTATTCTCCAGGAGTTCTTTCTGGCGACAGCTGAGCCTCTCCAAGAATACTGTCTCCTACCCAGGGCACCAGCTCTCCTTCCTTTGGGCTTTGGTAATGGGAATACCTTCCCATATTCGTTTCTCTCTGGGCTTTCCCACATCTTCTAGTGATTCTTTTAACACTGGCCCATTTCTAAAAAATTACTTCATGGAACTTCCTGCTTTGGAGCAATCATATATATCTACCAAGAGGAAATGAACCCCTCAAGGTACCACCTGGTAATCCTCCTAGACTGTAAAAGAAGCACAAGGATGAGAGACATGTCTTCCAAAGGTCTGTATCCACAGTCTTTGGTACAGTGGACTGAGCTGTGCAGAAGTCAGGACATTCTACGGAGATAACCTTAGACCTAGGTGTTGAAGGACACTGCAGCTTGTGTGGATGACACATCGTCATACTTAGAGGTGATTTTATTCTTCGGGGACAAGGTCCCATGGCACTGAAGATTATGTTGCATAATGTTTAGGCTCTGAAGCACAGTCTTTTACTGATGAGGACGCCGGATAATTGTGATAAAAAAGGACAGTGACAGAATCATTGTAACAAGTCACAGACAGATTAGCTATGATCACTGTGCTCCTCTGGCTTGTTGCGAGATAACATTGGATTTGAGGGTCAATCTCTTTGTTGAGATGTTTACACACAGTGATGTGCTCTCATTTGAACAGTATAATTGAGGGTTAATAGATGATTTTACTAGTGTAGCTACCACCCCTATTAAGGTGGTCATCTTTAAGAAGACTTGTTGTGTGCATTGTAGGTGTGTGTGTGTGTGTGTGTGTGCATGTCTGGGTGTGGGGAACATGAATGTGCACATTCATGTGGGCTGTGGAGGCTGGAGAACAACCTGGGATGTCCTTTCTCGGAAACCATCCATCTTGTTTTAATGACAGGATCTCTCAATTGTCCAGGAGCTCACCTAGGCTGGTTGGTCAGGGAGCCCCAGGGATCTGTCTATCTCCTTCCAGTGCTAGCATTACAAGTGTACTTTAATGTTTCTTTTTTTTTTTTCTTAAAAACAAACACAAACAAAACAAAACAGTTGTGGGGTTGTGGGTACTGAACTCAGGCCCTCATGCCTGCACGACAGGTACTTTACCAACAGTGCTGTCTCCAATACAGAACACCTGTATCATTTTGATATCTCCCCTTCTGCACCTACCCATTCCATTGCAGATCCAGCCCCTCTAAAATGCATCAGCATTGTGATCTGGTGTTCAGCCAATGCCTTGTCGTTACCCTCCAATCATGCTGACTCTTGCTTCTGTATCCTTTCTTGTTTTCTTCTGGTGCATTTGTTTGCCTGCTTTACCTGGCTGACTCCTCGTTTTCCTTTAAGACTCCTTCTCTGGGATACTGCCCTGATCATGATTGCCCTCCACTCAGACTAGATAAAAGGTCTTTCCAACGCCCTGCATTATGTAGTCTGGTTTCTGGCACATCTATCTCGTGTTTTGCACTAGTTTCATGCCAGTATTCTTTCTCTCCATGAAACTGCAAGCTCCTTGAGAAAGAGGTGGGGTCACAGTCTGCTTTGAATGCCAGACCTTTCAGCACAATGCCAGGCACACAATATAATTGTTGTTTAAATAGGTTAACGGCATCAATTTCTTTTCTAGGTCACTGCCTAAACCTTTAATATCAAATTACATATTGGAGCATTTTGGTTGCAAGGCACAGAGACTCAGCTACGTGG
Source organism: Cricetomys ansorgei (assembly GCA_026225945.1). Classification (NCBI taxonomy): domain Eukaryota; kingdom Metazoa; phylum Chordata; class Mammalia; order Rodentia; family Nesomyidae; genus Cricetomys; species Cricetomys ansorgei. The sequence continues at coordinate 5,436,522 of JAMJFZ010001881.1, forward strand.
GGGATTCACAAAGACACTCTAGCCTTTGGGAAGGCCCTGGCCCAGCTTTGCCCCGTGGAACTTCTCACCTGCCCCTCTGTTGCTCTCTGCCTGAGCAGTTCATTGGCTTCTCTAGGCTTGTTGGCTTCCTCTGCTCATCTTTCACCTCTGCTTCCTTCTGAATTCAGCCTGTAATTCAACTCAGATTCCTGTTGACTCGATTTTCTATCTCTCTGGCTCTGGTTTGACATTCACAAAGGTTAATAGTCTAACAGGCTCAACTTAAGCTTTGTGGAATCACATCACAGGCTGGGGACTAGCCTCTGGCACAGCTGCCAAGCATCTCTGGTCCAGTGACCTAAGGGAAGATCCTTCAAGATGGAATTGCCTGAGTGGGAAGCCTGATAGAAGAGATGGTACGGACAGCAGCAGGCTTTCTAAGACCTCTCCTAGTCTAGAACTGAACACAATCCCTTGCTTTTTTGCCGTCCTTTATTCCTGAGCAATTTAAGTTCCCAATCCATCATCCCAGGAAGTCGCTTCTATTTTCTCTACTCAGAACTTATAGAATTAAGAAATGCCAGTGCTGGAAGGAACCCTGGGCTTTGCTTGTTTTTGTGTATTCTGTGTGACACTAAACCCAGAAGGTAGTCCACGAAGAAAAGTCACGATATTCCAGCACTTTCCTTAGATCCCAGCTCACATAGGGAACATACTTCTCAAAGGTCTGGTTTGATTGGCTGAAACTCTAGTCCTCTGCACCAACCCACCTCTGGAGAGCTCAGAGCCTCTTTATTGAAGGCTGTGATGCTTCTGAAAAGGCTTCAAAGGGAACCAATCATGAGTCATGACATCGTTTGCAGACTCGAGTCGGTGTTATGTGAGTGTATGGGTGAGCATGTTTTCTGAGAGTCTCCATAGCTTTCAACAGATTCTTACAAATAAATATGGCCTGAAACAAAAAATAACCAATAAGGAAGGGCTTAAACTCTAAAGGTAGACCAGTTGACACAGTCCCACTAAGGCAAAACCCTTTGTTCTCCTCCATCTTAAACATGTTAATACAGTGGACATACATCCTGCTTGTGTAGGAGAAAGTGCCTGATATGGCCAGGCAGAAAAGGTCTTGGTGACTAATAAGGGACACGGCCCTTTCATGTGTTAATATAGGCTCATCAGTCGGTGACACGAATACCAGTTTCTCCAGACAGGTTGACCATGGGGGAGCCCATGAATATGTGGGTACTCTGGAGGCCTCCATACTGTTCCATCTGCTCAATTTTTAGGTTAATCTAAAAGTCTTTTAAGAGTCTATTAAAGACAAAAAATGCAAGCAGTAAGAAGTAGAAGTAAAGTCTAGTTTGCCCAAAGACACACAGCTGGCTCAAGAGCGTTTACAGTCTTCCTCTCCCTTCCTCAGTTCTTTCCCTCATGTAATCAATATCTCACCAATTAGTCTACTTATTGGGTTAATAAATAAAAGTCCACATCTGACATTTTTCTTAAATATTTATCTAGGAACAATCACAGCGTTACTTATTTATCTATTAAAAGCTCGCGATGGACGCTTCTCTAGGACATCGGGAACCTGTTTAAATTTTTTACATTTTAAAATTTAAAAATAATCAAATCGAATCAAATTAAAATTTAAAACAATTTAAAAAACTTCTCTCATAAAGAAATTCTTCGTGCTAACTTATCCAAAGATGCCCAACTCTTCCGCAAGCTGGCACGGGGAAGCTCCGTTTCCGCCGTGCTTTGTTGGTGAGTGCTCCGGCTCACCTCTGCACTTAACTCCTCCGAGGTTCACAACAGGTTCACACTCCTTGGGATGGATGCTCTGCCTTCAGCATCCCTGCCTGAGGCGTCCGTCCTACCTGAGGCTTGGTCCAGGTGGAGCGGGACGCCGCCCCCTGGTGGCAGGTGGGAGCCCGCGCAGTGCATGCTAATGAGCGCGCGACGCCGCTCTCTGATTGGTTGGCGCGAATTCCAGCTGCTTTGCATGTCGGTGGGTGCGAGGGAGAGTCGAGGGGCGGCGGCGGCATCCTGGGCCCTGCGCGCTCCGCTCCCTGGCGCCTCCGGGTCCACGCCCAGGCTGGGGCGGACCAGGCTGGCTGGTGAACTTGGGGCTTTTGTCGCTTCGCTCCCATTCGTGTTGTGGTCGTGACTTCATCCAGGGTCCAGAATGACGATCCGACACCAAGGCCAGCAGTACAGGCCAAGGATGGCTTTTCTCCAAAAGGTACCCTGGGTGTCCCCACTTGGACCCCGGCAGGTGGGCGGGGACCCAGTGTGTGGACTGTCGGAGGGAAGGTTGGGCAGGGGCCGAAAGGCGTCCTTCTAGCTCGGTCCGCGCTGCCCAATTGTACTAAAGGACTTCTTCGCTGTATCTGTTGCATTTAAAAAACTATAATGATTAGGTTTTCGCGTAAACTGTTTACGGTGCAGAATTTGAAGGCAGCTGTGATGGTCGGCTGGAGGAAGAAAACAACCTGTTACTCAGAGAGGAGGGCTCTTGAGGCTGCGCGGGGATTTGAGACAGCCGATATTGTTACAAGATATCAGCTACTAAATGAACATAATGAGCATTTTGTCCTCAATATCAAAGAGCAAGATTTTAAGTGTGTGTGTGTGTGTGTGTGTGTGTGTGTATGTGTGTAAAAAGACCAAGAAAATGTGATCTGTGTGATCAAAGGCTACCAGGTTTACGGTATCTCAAGAGTACCCCTCACACCCCCCTTGGAGGGTGACAATCTGTGTGTTTCTGTACAGTCAGAACCTTGGCAAATGCCCAGCACAGGGTGGCCATTCACGATGGACGAGTGGGAGGTGAAATGCACCTATGGAGTGATGTGTTCGGGGACAAAGTGGTTCATTTTGTTCTGGGCTTTTGAGTTAAGAAGCGTGGGAAGAGATATGCCCAGCGTTAGGTCTGAGGTCACTTGTCTGCCCTACACCCCGGGGCTCACACCACTTTTCAGAGTGCAGTGCTTGATTTAGGATTATCCTCTTGAGTAGAATTAGCCCAATGCTTTGTGACAAGCAGGGCCCTGCGCTGAGTCCCCAGAGCTTAGCAGCCCCGAGCAGTTGGTGACTAGATGTTCTAATCTACAAGATGTTAAGATCTGGACAGTCCAGGACACACGGGACATTCGTCATGCCTGGTCATCTCACTCAAGAAGCTGCGTGGAAGAAGTGTGAGGGTTACACCGAAAAGACGTGAACATTGTGTCACTCAGAAGAGTCGACACTGCAGCTGCCAGCTCCTAAAAGGACAAGAAGTAGCCTGAGACTGGTATGCAAAAGTAAAACATCATCTTCAGATTGTGCCTCGGGACTGTCTTCTCCCATGCAGGACGGCCCTGAGTTGGAGGCTTAGAGCACCTGTCTGGAGTGTGCTTATCGCCCAGTCATCCTTTTCCTTGGCCTTCTGAGCGGTGGCTTACTCACCAGCCTCCTTGCCCCAACTCAGCATATCTCACCTCCATCCAGCCTGTCCTTTCTCCTCTCCATCTCAGTCTTCCTCGCCTCTACCTCAGGCACCCTCACTTCTACCCCAGTCTCTCCTTCTCCACCCTGCTCCTCCTCTCCATGCCATCTCCCCTTTACCTCCACCCTGACCCTCCCCCAGGCCTCTTCTTGCTCACACAGCCTCTGCTCCCACCCTACTTCATGTCCCTCATCACCTCTCCCCTCTGCCATGACATCCTTTATACACACTGGTTTTCTTTCCTAGAGTAAGAGACCTCTTTCACATGATCCCCTCCTCTCCCTGGCCCTACCTCTCACCCGCCTCCCACTCCTGCCCTTCTGGAAGAAGAGCAAAGCAGCCCAGGCACACGGAGCTGTCACTCAAGGATGTCCTCATTTCTCTAGGAACCCCATGGCCTTCCAGGCATCCATGGGAACATCCTTTTCCCCCCACTGCCAAACTCCCACTCCCCCTGTGGAGCAGGCTCTGCTGACTCCATGGGGAAGGCAAACTTCCCTCTCTGGGTCTACAGACTCTGTGCTCCTTGTCCACAGTATTGCTCCTCGTCCACAGTATTGCTTCCCTATCTGCCTTGTGCTGGCAAGGATCCTGTTTGCATCCCATCTGTGTATGCTGCGTCCGAGTTGGATCACAGAGCCCCTTAGGTCAGGAGAAAGAACAGAGTTCTACAGAACTTCAGGAGCCTGTGGTAGGGGAGACTTAGCAATCACCCACCTGGGCTAGATATCCGGCCTTTTGGAGAAGGGCTAGCAGCAGTAGAATGTTGACCCAGGTACAGGGACCATTCTCCACCCATTGGGTGTGTGTTAGGTGTATGCTGTGTCCAGGTGGGCAGGGCTTTGCATGCATTATTGTTTTTGTTTTGTCAGATAGAGGCTATTATCCCTTACAGAGGAGGATGATGAAGCCGGGAGAGGTTAATGGTTTGTCAATCGTAACAGCCACAAGTGGAAGCTGAAAATAATACCGAGTGGTCCCGTGGGGTGAGGAGGTTTCGAGAAGACTTGTGTTCTTGGGGAAACACAGCAGGGAGAAGGAATGGCAAGTGGGAGATTCTGGGCAGGCAGAGAGAAAGAAAAAAACGCTGTGGGGAGAGGGAACAGCGTATGTCTAGGTGCTGAGGCACAAAGACAGGAAATCTGGTGAGTTTGAGGGTATGTTGTCCTGTAGTGGACTTATTTTAAAGCACAAGGAGAGGGCAGAAAGGTAGAAGGAGGAGAGGGGACAATACTGAGCCATTAGAATGCCTTTAAGGCAGTTTGATTTCCCCACCCCAAGGAACCGTCGCAGAGTTCAGAGCAGACACGTGACACGACTGTTTGTAAGTTAAGATCACTGGGTAAGCCAAGTGAGCAGTGAGCTATTTTCATCTTCCCTGAGTTAAGCGAGTTAATTTAAGGGTCTCCTGTACCCCTCATAACTCCAGACACCCTGAAAATGGGGGCTCTTCCCAAAGGCAGGGAGAACGATGCTGCTCAGAAGGATCTTCCCTTCTGTGAGTCAAAGGGTTTCCATCGCACAGCTCCACCTCAAGCTCAGGTGTCTGGAGAGAACGCCCTGCAGCCAAGTTGCTGCTCGTCTGGAATGTCAGGGCTTGTTCAGGGTGTGTTGAGGCCTGGGGATGCGAGTCCTTGGCTACTGTCTTAGTTAGGGTTACTGTTGTTTTGATAAAGCACCATGACCAAAGGCAACTTGGGGAGATAAGGGTTTGTTTTATCCTACACTTCCAGATAGCAGTTCAGCAGAGAAGTCAGGGCGGAAACCTGGAGGCGGGAACTGAAGCAGAGGTCTTGGAGGAGCACTGCTTTACCGGATTGCATCCCAGTGCGTGCTCAGTCTGATGTCTTATAGCATCCAGGAGCACCAGCTCAGGGGTGGCACTGCCTACAGTGAGCTTGGCCTTCCCACGCTAATCCTCAATCAAGAAAATGCCCTAGAGACTGGCCTACAGGCCAATTCTATTGAGACATTTTCTTTATTAAGTTTCCTTCTTCCAGAATGACCCCAGCATGTGTTAGGTTGACCCAAAAACTAGCCAGCACAGCTGCGTAGTGAGTGTGAGACCTTGGCTCAGAAAGACAGCTGTGACAGAAAGATGGAGTCCCACCTGCCAGGGCTTTTCTGTGGGATTAGCTGACAACCTGTGGTGAACCGAAGAGCGCAGATGAGTAGCTCTGGCCCCGTGGACCTTTACTCTGGTGCTGGTCCACATCCATCAGTGATACCATAGTCACCGTCCTGGCCATTTTCACTTACCAGTGCCCTGGGGATTCTTGATGTCATGGGAAGGAGCCCTCTGTTAGATGACATTACTTCTCTGTGTGGCTTCTGGGATCGCACTTCTGCTAGGGAAGTGACTGAGGAGCAGGCCGTTAAGGAGACCGGGGCAGAGGGTGGCGTCTCCTTTTCGTCCTTTTTTATGGTAAACAAAACGAAGTGATGGGCTTTAGGTGGTAGGTACGCCAAGGAGCTTTGAGTCCAGTGAGAGAGCACACAGGACAAACGCGGAGACACGTGGTACATGGTTGTGGCAGACATTGTTGGGGGATGCACCCAGAGAGGGAGGCGCAAGCTGTGCTTTGGGGTGGGGGAGAGTAAGGTTTTCATAAGGACACTTGTAACTGGGTTAAGAACAGTTATTAATGTTTTCCCAAGAAGAGGAGAAGATGAGCAACAGTGTAGGCTGATATAAAAATATGGACTGTAGGATAGCCTGTCAAGATGGAAAACTCCTTGAGGCCAGATCCCCAGGCCCAGAGAGGACATGGGGTGGGTGTTGAGGTGGGTGATTGGGAAGGCTGGAGGTAGAAAGGCTCACAGCCAGAGAGCCTCATACGGCATGGTGAAGATCTGATGCTTTCTGTGTTTAATGAGATGCAGTTTGATGTTTTTAAAGCTAGAGATGAATAAGATGGGTTAGTTCACATGCTTCAGGAGCGATTCTGACGAGAGAGCATGAGTGCTTCTTGGTCCTGGCTGCGTGTTAGAAAGCACCGACACCAAGCCAGGGATTGATGTGTCCCAGGCTGGCCTGAAAATCCCTGTGCAGTGGAGAATGACCTTCTGATCCTCCTGCCTCCACCTCCCAAGGGCAGATGTGTGTCACCATACCCGGTTTATGTGGTGCTGGGAATTAGACCCAGGGCTTCGTGTATGCTAGGTAGGAACCCCACCAACTAAGGCACATCTCCAGCCAAGCACTAGTCTTTCTAGAAGAGCTTCTTAGGTGGTTTGCATATACATTTGAGATAATGGCCTCTGGGGATACTGGGGAACAACTGGATATATTATGGGATATAGTTATGGAATGGAATATTAATTAATACTCTACCATGCACCGGACAGAACCCCAGCAAATAATGTTCCCACTTGGAATGTTCATGGGATGCTCTGCCTTAATTTAAGGGGCAGTATGGGCGTGGTTACTGGATGCCTAATCTCATCACTTGGGAGAATGAGCCCGGGGAGCACACTGAATGCTGTGGACCAAGAGAGGCAGAGACTGTAGTCTAGTGTGAGGCTGGACGGCTTTCCGAGATGGGGCAGGATTTGGTGACCAGGTTTGAGGTGTGCAAGACACAGAAGCAGAATCAACAGAAGGTGGCCACCGCTGTCCTTAGCTGGGGTTTGCCTGCAATGCTTTTGGTAATAATAGGGTGGATAGAACAGATTTTGGGGCCAAGACCACCATGTAGTGGTCAGGCACAGAGTGCTGGTATACATCTTTAATCCATTGACTCAGGCTGACCGTGGCTTATTAGCAAGATCACACTCTCCTCTGTTAGAAAAAACAACCCTGTGGTTTTGGGTCACTTTCCACATTTCAATATAGGAAAGCACTGATAGTGATTGCTCCCCCCCCCCCCCCCCCCGCCAGGAGCCTTCTCCAGTGTAAAGGAAAATTCCAGCCCCAGAGATCTTCCACTGTGAGTGACAGCTCCTTAATTTGAGGAGAAGCGTAGGTGTGGTGGGTGGGATGTCAGAGCCATCAAAGCCATCGTTTCTGATCCCTTTATGAGACTGTGGGTCCCTAGCTCACCCGCAGTCAACTTTCAGCCTGAAACACATGCATCTAAGATGCCAACGCAGGGTCATCCAGCGGCCCAGCAGTGGCCTGGTTTTACGGCGTTTTCTGCGTTGCCTGGGAACGCTGGCTGGTTCTTTATCTTGAAAGGAGCTGGAAGCTGGTTTTCCTGGGAGCAGGGTGGGAATGGTTGTGGCTATCCCTCATCTCTAGAGGGGTGTTGGGCAGTGTGAAAGTTTACAGCGGAAATCCCATGCAGGCTGAGTGGTTTAAATATCAGAAGCACATTTTCTCATGGTCCTTGAGATTGGAAACCTGAGCTCAGCCCGCGGCAGGGATGGGTTCCTCAGAAGCCTCTCCCCTTGATTTGTAGATAGCCGTTCTCTGACCTCGAATTAGCTTCTCAACTAGGGTCTAATGCTCTTCTTATAAGGACACAGGTCTATGCAAATGACTTCATTTTGTCTCTCCCTCCCTCTCTCTCTCTCTCTCTCTCTCTCTCTCTCTCTGTGTGTGTGTGTGTGTGTGTGTGTGTTCCTCATAAGGACACAGGATCTATGCACATGACTTCATTTGGTCTGTGTGAGTGTGTGTGTGTGTGTGTGTGGGAGAGAGAGAGAGAGAGAGAGAGAGAGAGAGAGAGAGAGAGAGAGAGAGTGTTGGGGGCGTTGGGGATTGAGTCCAAGGTTTTATGAAAGCTGGGTCATATTGTACCATTGGACCTTGTCCTTGGATTGCTTTTTCCATTAAAATACACTTTTTTGTTAATTTTTTTGTGTATCTGTGTACGTGCATTTTCACTATTACACACAAGTGGAAGTCAAAGGACACCTTTGTGGGGGTCAGTTCTCTCCTCACACTGCGTGGCTCGTGGAGATTGAACTTGGGTTGTTAGGCTTGGCAGCAAGCACCACCTTTACCCACTGAGCCATCTGGCCAGACCCAGCCCTTGGTTTTTAAATACTGCGTCTTGCTGGGTAACTGGGGCTGGCGCTGACTACTTGTTCCTCCTGCCTCTGCCTGTCAAGCAGTGGGTGGGATTACATGCACGTCCCCCCATGCCTGGCTCTTGTCACCTCTTTAAAGACCCCCACTTATCAAATCAGCCATATTCAGAGATACCGAAGACTTCAACATATGAATTTGGGGAACACTCTTCAACCTATAACGGTCTCTCAGAGATAGCAAGCGCCATGAGCTAAGAATCCTGTCAGTTTTAAGTGACTTAAGGAGACCCCTCAGAGGAAGTTATGGGGAGAAAAGTCTGAGAAAAATCGATCGGAATCCCAGTGTGCTTAACTCCCTCGCAATGTTCCCTGGGGTGAGTGTGATGAGAACCCCCCTTCCCCTGATTCTCCTTTTTGTGAAGGGTGACACACCTGCTAGAAAGAAATCTGACTCCCTCATTGTGATTTTTAAAATAACTCTCATTATTCCTCCTCTGAAGGTTATTTTCAAATTCTTAATAACCAGTTTTTTTTTTTAAATTTTTTTTTTTTAAATGCAAAGACAAGGAATCAAATCTGCTGACTTTCTATCGGGGAAACACAAGTTCCTAACTTTTAAGATGGGATCCGGTCTCTTCTCTATATATGGGCGTGAAACAACTTTGTTTCATCTATTGAAACCACTTTGAGTGTAGGGAAGATAACTCAGTCAGTAAAACGCTTGCTTTGCAAGCATGAGGAGCTGAGTTCAATACCCAGAACCCGAATTTAAAAACAAAACAAAACGAAATACAAAGAGCCAGGTGTGGTGGCACACACCTGTAATCCCAGTGTAGGGGAGGCACAGACAGGTGGATCCCTGGGGCTTGGTACTCAACCTGCTGGGTGAGGGACAGCTCCTCAAAAACAGGGTGGGCGTGCCCTAGGGATGACAGCCCAGTGTGTCCTAGCCACCACACACATGTATACCCACACACACAAACATAATGTACATACATGCGCGTGTTCACACACACACACACACACACGCACACACACACCATTTTAAGTAAATTTAGCCTTTCAGTTTAGCAGCTAACATGAGAAAAAAGGAGCCTTGGACTTTAACTTTAGAAAACCAGCTTCTTCTTGGGGTGCTTTATGCATCTGAGACTCATAGCTAAGAACTCTCGGAAAGTGACAATTGGTAAGAGCCTTGTGCCAAATGCGATGATCCTCTCCCAGATTTCTATACCTTCCTAATCATATGGTTTTCTTCGTCCCTTGACCAGCCCACTGGCTGCCTCTGTCTTCCAGTCCCATGTACAGTCCCTACTGGGGTCTCTGAATCTTTCCGTCTCTGTGACTTGACCCCACGGCTGACCTCTGGCCTGAGATATTGCTAAGCTCTTACTGAAGGCCAAATACTGAAGCTCTGAGTGGATCTGAAATACAGGTTTTTTTTGTTTTTTTTTTTAACGTGTGTGTGTGTGTGTGTGTGTGTGTGTGTGTATGCATTTGCATATGCGTTTGTGTACGCGCACATGTGTATGGGGACCAGAAGTCAACATTGGGTCTTCTTCAGGAACCATCCACCTTGATTTTGAGACAGAGTCTCTCACTAGGACTTGGGATTCACCATTTCGGTCAGGCTGGGGATCTGCCTCCTCCAGCTCTGGGATTACATGGATTGTGCCCAGAGTTTTCATGGGTGGTGGTGGTACTGGAGATTGAACTTGGGTCCTTGTGGCTTTGTGGTTAGCACTTTATGGGCTGAGCCATCTTCCCAGACTGTGAAATGCCATTTCTGTTCCTGGTAGCACCGTGAACTTGGAAAGTGTCTTTGCAGACAGACATGTGCGGTAAAGAGGGAGTCCCCGGTGCGGCTGGGTCTCGCTTTCAGGCTGAGCTTTGGCCTGTATGTGTCTGGAGTGGCTTTGGTCACACTCCGGATCCCAGACTGTCTTGAGATGATGACTTAGCTGCAAATGCTAGTTTTGCAACAAAGACAAAGTACTATCTGCCAGCCCTCGGTGCTGAACAAGAACGTCAGCCCCCACTCTTGAGAAGGTGGAACCCTCCAGCTTCAGAGCAAGCTGGCTGAGTGGAAGGTAGCAGCTAGGACTTTCCAGTTCAGGGCTTCCCTGAATGCTCTTTAACCTCCACTGCAGTTGGGTTGCTTTCTCTCTTATTTTTAATTTTATCTTATTGTCCTAAGACTTTACATGAGACCCCACCTAAGTTTTTAAGTGTATGGCACAGCATTATTAACTAAAAAACAATAATGTAGAGCAGGCTTCTCTGACTTAGTCTTCTCAGGTGAAATTTTATACCCATCAATTCGCAAATCCCTGTTTCTTTTCCTCTCGGCCCCTGGCAAGCTGATTTTGCCTTCCTACAGTACTTCATACGAGTGGTTTGTCTGTTTTTGTGTCTGACTTATTTCATCTGCCAAGATGAATTATGTCCGCACTCCTCGCTTGTATCTCTGAATATCGCAGATGTGTCTTCAGGCATGTATTTATCACATAGTATGTATTTCTTCACTTGTTGGAGACTAACTATATTCTTTCCGTATCTTGGCCACTGTGAATGGTGAAGGGGTAATCTTGGGGGTGCATATTTCTTCTCAAGGACCCGATTTTAGTTCCTGTCCATGAATATCTGGGTGGGGGTGCTCCATAGGAGTTTCTTAAAGTTGATTTTTAATTTCTTTGGGCAACGCGCCAGCCTCTGCACTACCCTATGTAGAGAGGCTCAGTGATCTTGCGCGGCAGCCCCCGGCTGGAGTGCACCCCAGTCTTCCCGACCAAGGGCAATTCTACTTGCCCTCTTTGCAGCATTTTGGGAGTTATTTTAGTCACCTTCTTCGTCTGACTCCTGATACCACCAGCCTTGTCTTGACTTTCTGGTTTGTAACTCGGTGTGTAATTTCGATCTCATACACACTATAGCGTATCTTAATGCTTTCGATGCTTGATCATGTTTAATCTTCACAACACCCCCATGGTGATGTCGGTTGTAAGATCTAGTTTTTGAAGTAAAACATTAAAATGTTCAGCTTCTTCTAGTTTTTGGTTGTTTGTTTTTGGATTCTGGGTGAAAAACCAAGGGCTTCATGCATGCTAAAGATGTGCGCTACCACTGAACTTTGCCACCTGCTCCCCCAGTTCAGCAACTTACTTAAGGCTTTTCACGTCTAGATGGGAGCAGAGTTTTGAACGGGGCACTCCTGGCACGCAGATTCTTTGCTTTTATGCTAGTTCACTGAGTCTCTGCAGCTCTCTAAGGACGAGGGGTATGTCTCTGAGGACTAGGGGTAAATCTCTGAGGACTCGGGGTATATCTTTCACTTTTTGTACCCTCCCAGTGCTCAATAGATACCTGAATTTGTTTCAGTGGTGGAGTTGGGTTTTTACCCCCGGGTGTCTAAACATAGGTATCTTGCTAAGTTCCAAAGGCATGTTACTTGAGTGCATGCTACTAATATAAATGAATGTAAACATGGCAGCTTATGCTCCCAGCATCCCCAATAAAAACAATCTAAACATCTGAAACCAAGCACCCCAGAATCAGAAGCTTTAGGGGTATCAACTTGATGCCACAATCGAAAAATCCATACCAAAAAATCTAGTTCATGTGAAAATAATTTAGAATATTACATAACATTTCCTTTCAGCCACATGTCAGAAGCAGTACTTGCAACAAAAATGAATTTCATGTTTAGACATAATAGGTTTCCGTCTCTGAGATGGACCATGTATATGCAGATATCTCCAGATCTGAAATCCAAAACACTGCTGGCAGCAAGCATTTTGGATAAGGGATATTCACCCTGTATGTCCTTATACATATAGAACATGTGCACACATACACACACATATCCAAGGAGACACGGAAGTGTCCCATTCTGTCATAGCTGCGCAATTAGATACCAAGCTGTTATCAAACCAAATAAATACATCTATTAATAAATTATGAGGTACCTATTGCCATGGTCCCCATTTTAGAAAAGAGGAAGGAGAGCCGATGAGCTTAAGTGGGCTGCCCCAAGTTCTTCGTTTAAGAGAGAAAGGAATCCACAAGGGGGAAATGAGAGCCTGGGGTCCATTTGCTTCCAAACCAGAAGCACCTTCAAGTGGCAAGAAAAAGCCTTGATCATCACAGCGGCCACGCAGTGTCGGAGGTGTTGCTGGGTGAAGTTTTGAGAAGAAGCAAGTGAACCGGGGAGCTGCTCGCTTTGGGCATTAGTGAGGACACGTGCTGGCTGGTCCTGAGGGGATGTCCAGATGTGTGCAGCTCCCAGACCTCAGCTTAGAGCTGTGGACCAGGAAAGGACAGAGGGAGTTCTTTGTTTTCATTTGTTGATTTCCATCCTGATCTCGTGGCTCCAGCTGCCTGTAGCCCGGAGATGGGTATCTACCATCTGATCTTCCTGCTGCCCACCTTCTGTGTGTCTTGTGAGATTCGCCCTGGGAGAGCTGCCTTCCCGGTCCTCTGCTTGTGATCATATGATCCTTTGGACTTGGGTGTCACCGTGTCTTGTCATAGCATTTTCTCATAATCGGTGGCTTCAGTTGTTAACACGGGATCAAATTCAGTCCAAACTTACCAAATGGGGAGAGAGAGAGAGAGAGAATGGGAAAGAGGGAAGGAGATAGAGGGGCATGCGAGACAGGATATAGCTTGCAAGGACGTGTCTCCAAGGACCCTACCGTCTCCAATTCCCACTCCCTAAGTTTCCATCATCCCCAGCAGTCTGTCAGATTAAAGACTCATAGACGGACTAACTAACCCATTGGTCAGAATCTTTATGATGTGACTTCTGTACAGATTTGGTGACCAAGCCTTTGACACATGTGTCTTTGGAGGAACTTTTCAGATCCAAACCAGACACACATCATAATCCTTCCTGTGCATTCCCAGAGGATGGAGAGATGATTGCTCTAGGTGCTAAGCTCTCAGGTTTATGGACCACAGCTGTTTGTTTTCCCGACATTTCCAGGGCTATACCTGCTTGTGGAAGGGCTGGTGTGTTGTTGTTAGGCTGTTGGGGCAGCGCAGCAAGGAAGAGATGGAGGCATATTTCATAGACGTAAGCCCTGCCAGACCTCAGCAGAGGGAACCACCATCCTGGCCAGTGCCAGACTCCATAGTGGAACCCTGAATGGCTCAGCTCAGGTGGTTTTATTCTTTCAGAATGCCTCAGGTGTTCTACTGATAGCACATGCAGATCATTAGCAATCAAACAACACCCACAGAAATCTAACACCTGCAAACAATACAAAATGCCAAGGCCTATGCATTCCCTTTTCCAACAGTGCACAAAAACAATTTCAAACATAACTAAAAATAAACTTCCAAACACTGATGGCCATTGGAAGCCCTTCTGTGAAGGGACCATGGTAGTCTCCCTATTAATGGGGACTTCCTGAGGGATATGACGTTCGGAATTTCTGCACATGAGACTTAGTATCAACCACAAACATCAAATGATGATAGAAAGAAACATCTAGGCCATTTCTTTTGACCATATAAAACATCTATTCTGCTGAAAATTATCTCTCTCCTGATTTTTATTTTATTTAGTTTTTTTTTTTTTTTTTTTTTTTGCAAGTGGAAATATTACTTTGTGGTTACGATGTTTTTGTTTTTGTTTTTTGAGACAAAGTCTTACCTATGTAGCGCTCGCTGGCTGGCCTGGAACTTACTAGACCAGGCTGGTCTTGAACTTGAAGCAATCCTACTGCCTCCACCTTCCAAGTGCTGGGGTTACTGTCATGTGCTACTATATTCTGTGGAAAATATTATCTGCTGGCTTTAAAAGAATTAGAAACGTTATTATTTGTGCGTTTGTGTGTGGGTGCTTGGTGTGTGTGCTACAGCGTGTGTATGGGGGTCAGAGGACAGCTCTGTGGAGTTGGTTCTTCCTCCCACCGTCATGAGGGGTCTGAGGATCAGAGTTGAACAGCAAATGCCTTTACTTGCTAAGCCATCTTGCTGCCCCACCCCCCTTTATTGAGATGGGGTCTCACCATGTAGTCTAGGCTGGCCTGGAACTTGTAGTGATCCTCCTGCTTCTACTTTCTGACTGCTGGCATTACAGGCATGTGCTGCCATGCCCAGCAGAAGATAAAATGCTCTTTTAACAATTAGAAACGAGCCTAAAGTAATCTCCTTGTGATGTCTTCCTATGAGTTTCCTTACACTATTTGTTAGTTTTCTTTGGCTTCAGCATTCTCCTGGATATTTATTACTTTTGAATTTGTCTCCTGACTTACTTTTTCTGTACTTGGGGCAGTGATCTCCAGATATTGTGAGTCTCTCATCAGCTCTTGGCCAGTGTGCGAAGCAGAAGAGTGAGCTTCTGGAAGATGTGCCTTCTTTTGTCTTTCCCTCTCCTCTTCTCCCCTTTTCTCCTCTTGACTCCTCCTCTTCTCACTTTTCCTCCCTCAACTTCCTCTCGGGGAACCGGGGGTCGAACCCAGGACCTACACAGTGCTAGGCAATGCCCTAACTCAGAGTTGCATTCCCAGCCATTGTTCAGGATTTTTCTTTTCTGCTAACTGACCACTCTGATCAGATAGGTCCCAAACCTTGGCGTCATTGTCTGTCATTCTCAGCCACCCAGTCACAAGTGCAGCCAACTCTCAAGTTATCGCAGAATCCAGAGCCCTGTCTCCTTACTGCCTTCCCCACACTGCCTTTGTTGGCTTATTAATTTCTGTATTTGATGTTCATTTCGCATCGCCTCTGTATAAGATGCTTCTCCATGCATTTGGAATACAGAAGGGAGGACAGACAGGAAAAGAGCAGCCCCGGAGAGCTGAATGTCCAAGTGCAAGGGGCAGACACCCAATACACAGCGTACGAAGTAAATGACTTTGCGTGTTAGAAGTTGACTGTTATGGAAGGCAGGAGATCTGAAGGTCAATGCCTTCATTGAAGTTGCAGCTTCCAGAAGGATGGTCAGGGTAGGCCTCCTGGAACATTAGAGGAAAAAGTGAAGGATCCGAGGAACTGTTCCAACAAAAGCAAATGCTCGTCAGCTCTTAAATGCTGGGGCCGCTTGAGGGTGCCGTAGCAAAGAGGAAGCCCCATGGCTATAATTCGTGGACTATTGCAGTTAGTTCTGAATGGACCGTGGACCATCTCACCCTTTTTTACCTTGGGAAAACCTCTTTCTGCCTCCATGTTCTTGTCTTTGTTATGAGCACATTTCCAGAATACTCTCCAGTAACAGCTCCTGGACCAAGAACTAGTTTTAGGGAGCAGCATTCAAAGCTCACTGTGACCTGGCCTCCACCTGCCATTCCCACTTCAAATAACACTTGATGTCTCTCAGTTCTCTGTCTCTCAGTCATGGGCACTGCCTTACGCCCTTGCCACTGAATGTGGTGCTCTCTCACTTTCTGTCCATCAAAATCTTTTTTGTTGAGGGCATTCAGCTCCAAGCCTCTAAGCGCTCCCGGGGTCAGAATCCGTCTCTGAGCCTTCCTGTCTGGGGAGGAATCTGTCTATAGAGCACACACAAGGCTCGGTGATATCTTAGCCCATTTGGCTCCTGCACCAGGTTGGAAGCCCCTGGGCCCTGTTTGCATCTTTGGATCCTGCTCGTGCTGTGAGAAGCTTCTGGAATGGCTCCACTCAGCAGGCTCTTTCTGTTCTGTCTTGCAGATCGAAGCACTTGTGAAGGACATGCAGAACCCAGAGACGGGAGTCAGAATGCAAAACCAAAGGGTCTTGGTCACCAGCGTCCCTCACGCCATGACAGGTGCTGTGCCTTGGTCGTGACTTGAAACGAAACCCACGGGGGAACTGGCAGACTTGAGCACACGTGCTGGCCTGGTTGCTTTATTTATTTATTTATTTATTTGCCAATTTGGCTCAAGCGAGACTTAGCTAGAAAGAGGAAACTCAATTAAGAAAATGCCCCCATCAGATCTCCTGTAGGCAAGTCTATAGGGTGTTTTCTTGTGTAGTATTGAAGTGGACGCAGCCCATGGAGGGGAACAGTTCCACCCTTGGGTCCTGAATTGAATAAGAAAGCAGGCTGAGCAAGCCACGGGTGGCAAGCCTGTAAGCAGCATTGCTCCATCGATAAGACCCACCTTCCAGATCAGACGGTGCTGGATAGGGAGTTAGGCTGAACCGGAACCGGAATGAACACACTGTATCTTTTAGCTCAGTCAGGAACTGACTGACTTTATTCTTGGTTTAGTTCTTATACCCTCTTCATCAGAGGTGTACGTGCCGTTACCAAGGTAATGATCACGAGTGAAAAATCACACGTGCATGCAAGCACGAGGTTAATGATCACAAGGGAAAAGGCATAGGTACAGTCACGTGGTTCTCACTAGGCGAAGCAAAACATTCCTGGAGAAAGGGAGTGTTCCTGAAGCATTCTTTGACTTCCCCGAAACAAGCCATCTCTAGGCAAGTCTTGTTTTACGACCCAGCCTTGCTCAGCCGGATTTCCCAGTTGATAAACAAGCATACAGCATAAAGCACACAGTAGAATTTAGGCCCAAGGTTGGGAGGGCTCTCCACACTCCATGGCTTCTGATTCAGTTCCTGCCTGCAAGTTCCTGTCTCGGCTTTGCTCAATGGACTGCGACCTGAGATATGTCAACCAAATAAACCACTTCCTCCCTAAGCTATCATAGGTGTCTTATCATAGCGATAGAAACCTAACTAGGACACATGTCAAACTGCCCACAGCCTGGGTTTGTAAGTAAAGTTTTATTTCTATTACGTGTAATCTACATGCTTTATTAGCTGCAGCTGCAGAGCTGAATATACGTATGACTGTGCCCAGACTGCATTAGGTCTGTGTCTTAGGGTTTTATCGCTGTGAAGCGACACCGTGACCATAGTAACTCTTACTGGGGGTGGCTTACAGTTCAGAGGTTTAGTTCATTATCATTATGGCGAGAAGCATGGTGACACACATGGTGCTGGAGAAGGAGCTGAGAGTCAAGTCCTACATTTGGATTGGCAGGCAGCAGCAAAAGAGAGTCAGACTGGGCCTGGCTTGAACATCTGAAACCTCAAAGCCCTCCCCCAGTGATGTCCTTTTTCCAGTAAGGCCACACTTCCTACAGCAAGGCCACACCTCCTAGTAGCGCCACTCCCTGTGAGCCAATGGGGGCCGTTTTCATTCAAACCACCACAATCTACAGAACTCAGATATTTACTGCTCTTTGGCAGGGAAACCAGGGCTTTTGTCTTCCTTCACCCTTCTAATTCATATGCAGGCCCACCTGAGCTTTTCCCCTGGGGATGGAGTCCCGAGTTCCTCTTTGTGTGAGGGTTTAAGAATACTCCAGAGTATCACTTGGGGACATTGGTGTGTGTGGGGTGCTGGGTATGAGCATAAGAAGGTATTTTGCTCACTCGCTTACCCATGCTCTGTGATCTGGTTTTGTAGTAGAGAGGATACCATGGCAAGGCACGTTGCCTGCAGAAGCAGGAAGCATCTTTGGCCAGGGATTTGTGAACCTGCCCCCTTGACTGTGCCCATGATCTGACTGTATCTCTCTCCCTGCCCCCTCCCCAACTGCTTGTGCATCCAGGTCAACCTGGATGGTTGACCTCGGGTGCCACCTATCTTGTTTTTTGAGACAAGGTCCCCAATTGGCCTTGAGCTTTCCTGTTTGTCTCCCAGGCTTCCCTGCTACTGCACTTGGCTTTAAAAGCAGAACAAAAGAAAAGAAAACAGGCAGCCCCCTAAAACATGGGTCTTGGGGGGCCATCCTCAGGTCCTCATGCTTGTGTGTGAAGCACTTTACCGACTGAGCAGTCCCCGGCAGCTTGACTGTGTAGTCTTTATACAATGTGCCCTCATGCTGTAGAGACAGGCTGTCTCCCGTCTCCCTTCTGAGTGCTTTGAATGTGTCCCTCTAAGAAATAAGTCGTCGGGGTGGTCATAGGTATGCCAACTTTCTTACGGGTGCTAACAGACACGGGCAGGGATAGCAAAGGCATTTACTACTCCTCAGGCACCTGTTGCATGCTGGGAGCTGGGCAATGTAAGTTTATTTACTCCTGTGACGTTTCTCTCAGGCAGGGATCTCCATGCATGTGTTACGGTGAGAAAGCCAAGGTGAGGGTAAGGTTCCTCCAGCACAAGTCACGGAAGACCCATTCTGATTTGTTGGGTCAGCATAGGAGCTGATTGGAGGGCTACAGAGCAGTTCAGGGACTCATGGGAGAGTGGGACTCAGAGTGGCCCTGGGCATCCGAAAAGTGGGGACCTATGGGTAGACTTTTGGTGGTATCTTTGCTCTTCTCGTTAGTTAAGAGGCAGCTCTCCTTGAAGGCATCCCAGCAGCTGTCTGTCGTTTCTGCCTTGGATTTGCTAATCCTGGACTAGAGGACTCTTCAGTCGGAGGTCCTTATCTCGCTGGCTGGTAACCCCAGTGCTTGAAGCAGCTTTGTGGATAAGGATGACCAACAAATGCTTTACTGAATATGTAAATCAGCTCTGAGTCAGCTGTGCAGAGAGCCCTAGATATGAGTGGAGCTCCTGGGGTTTAATGCTTCAAGAACCCCCTTCCTAGCCCTACTCTCATTTCCTCACTGTAAAGTGGCAACAGAAAACCGTGTCTGAGAGGAAGGCGGCCGTGACGAGAGAGATCATGTCGCTCAAGGGCCCAGCGTGTGGCGGGTGCTTTGTGGCTTGTGAAATTGGCAATTTCCTTCTTGGTGTCTGCCAAGACACAGGCTAAAGTTAGGGGTAGGTGTAACAACCCCTGTTTTACAGATAGAGCTATAGATATAGAAAGAAGCCCAAGGGGGCTGTAGCAGCTGTGGCTCAGTGGTACAGCTCTTGCCTAATGTGCATGAGGTGCTAGGTTCAATCCCCAGTATTGAAACAAGAAAGAGGTTAAGAATGAGTCTCTGTGGTGTCTGGCTTAGCGTGTGTGCTTTCCTTCCTTGAACATGGGTTACATGTAGTTTCTGGATTTCGGTGAGGCTACCTATATGCCCTGTCCTCACTGAACTCCACCTTCTGTAGAAACACATCTATGTAGAGGAACACTTGGAATTTTTACGTTAAGAAAAGTTTTCTGGTTTAACTGGCTAGTCACTAGAGGTTCGTGTTCCCACCCCAGCTGTGGTATAGTTGTTTACGAGTTGGAATTGGAATGCTTGATGCAGGTGGCTATAATTTGGTTGGGTGCAGACGTTTTGGCACCTGTAACTTGTCTTTGGGATTGTGTGCTGCATGGGTTTATGGGAACTTTTGGCTTAGGGCATAAAATGTCTGAAGCCCCGAGAGCTGGAGCGGGTGCTGGTTGATGGTTGCTGTTGTTAGTTAGTGAGATAATTCCTGAGAGAACACAGGTTGGAGAGATTCGAGCTTAGGACAGCCTAAAAAGAGGCTGTGAAGATTTCTACCTTTCTCTCTTTCTGTATTAAGGCCGCTTGTGAAAGTGGTGAAGATTTCTATCTTTCCTTTCTCCTTCTGTAACTTGAGAGTAAAAGATTGTAGTGTACTGCTATACATCAGGTTGGAGGATCCCTGTCCTGCCAAGACAGAGCCAATGATAACAAAAGTTCATTAGCTTCTTCAGTGGCAGGAAACAGGACTTTGGAAACAGTCGGCTTTGGAGCCTGAGCAGCCAGCCTGCCATGCTGCCAGCACAGTCCCCATGGCGCAGATGCTGGTGGCACCATCAATTCATTTTGTCTATTTCAGGAAGCAGCTAAGTGGATGAGAAAGCCCTGGGCTCCTCAGTGGAGAGTGCTAATCAGTGTGATGTCTGCCTGGGGCAGTCTCGCAAGCTGCATGCCTTTAAGAGACACGGCGTGGAATGTTGGTTCATGCACACAGACCTAGGATTTTAAGCAGGATTTTAGATGAATTTTGCTTTGGAGCAGGCAATTTGGGGTGAGTCAAAGCTAGGATCACAGGAGGTGATGATGTTGGAAGAGGTAGTGGTGGCGTGTGGATACCAACAGAGACAACGGCTGGTTACCCATCTCAGCCTACAAAATACATAGGGAAGAGGTACTTAGCCAGCCACAACTGTATCAGATAATTAGGTCCGGGGAATACAAGTAGATCATAATGGACCTCTTTGGAAGGCTATAAAAGAAATGTCATTTCCCTGCCTCCAAAGAGGGAAATATCATTTATGACTGGCTAGCAACAAAGATGCAGGTGCTAGGATCTCAGGCTCTGACCTTCTTTGGCTTTGTGGGCCAGTTTCCGTGCAGGCAGGGGCCAGACTCTGCCTTTGGGAATCAGGCTGAGGATGCGGGGGACCATGGCCATTGGTATTTACAAGGTGGCATCTGAGCTGGGGACTTTGGTTCCCTCACCTTGTCTTTCTTTGGAGATGTCAATTCCTTCTACAAGAAGCCTACAAGAGGCCAGAGGCCTCGGGCTGAGAAATAAGCTCAGAGCTCCTGCAGGTCCTACAGTAGCTCCGGTGTCGCTGGACTTATTTTGTTTCCACTCTTAGATAAACCTAAATACTCAGGGATGTCTAGCAGGGTGCATTGTCTCTCTCCACTCAGCCCTGCCTGCCTCTCCCGCCTGCGTGGTTCCCTGGCCAGAACCTAAGATTCACCGGGCCCGAGGCAAGAGTACAAAGGGAACCAACATTCTTATTTTCCAAAGTTCTGTATCAGCCCACAAAACGTTACTAAAATAGGTTTCCTCCTCCACTCTGATAAAAGTACCTTCGCACCAACCTTAAGGTTTGAATTTAGAATTCTCTGGGGCCCGAGTGTCATACCTAGAGACTTGAGCGTCTGAGAACCGTGCCCGCCTTCAACCCTTCTTCAATTCCCATCCCTGGTTTTGGTCCAAACTCCATTCAGAACCTTGGCTGACCTTGGACCTGTTTTTTTTCTTTCTACATTTAGACTCAGTCTGTTTAGTTTTTAGTTGGTAAGTGGTGGTCTTTAAATCACTTTATAGTAAAAAGATAAACATAGCTGGTAAGGTAAAGACTGAGCGCAGCTATTTAGGAGACAGAAACAGAATTATGAGTTCAAGACTGCCTGGATTACACACAGTGGTTTCATATGCTCAGCCCGGGCAACTTAATAAGACTCTGCCTCAAAATAAAAATGAATGAATGAAGAAAAGACAGCGTGGAGTGGAGGCTAAGCTGTAGACCGGGTAGGGTCAGGTCGCGGTGGATCTGAACTGTTCTGAGTGATTTGAGTGAATGGGCGGAGTCCCTCGAGGACAGGATCATCCCTGAGCAGTGCGGATACACTTTGTGGAGGAGGGCATGTGTGGGCTCTCTCTGTCCAGCTGAAGCCCACAGAACAGAAATGAGGAGGGTGTGGCGACAGAGTCACGGACACAGACCTCCGGAGACAAGTTTCAGGGAACCAGTCTACCCTACTGCATAGTTGTAGAAATTTTATACGTTCTTGTTGCTGGGGGATGCGAACTATCAAAGAGCCAATGAACACATCCATACATCACAGAGCAACGGCCTGTCCGGGTAAAGGTCACGTCTTAACGTGCAACACAGGGAAAGTAGGCCTCTGCTAGAGAGCTCGTTGCCACTGTGGTCAGGCCAGGTGCGGTCAGTCTGCTGACTGTTTGGTTAGGCACAGTCTGCTATGCCTGAGAGTCTCTCAGGCGACATGGTCTTCCTTTCAGCCAGAGGACCCCACAGGCATGGCGGTCCTGGGCTAGGTGAAGAGGTTATGACGTTGATCAGAGACATCTCTGTTTTGCAGGAGGTGATGTTCTGCAATGGATCATCCAGCGGCTTTGGATCTCTAACCTGGGTGAGGCCTTGGCCTAGGCAGTCACTGACTGCTGTGCATGCATCACTACAGGGGAAAGTAGAAAGGAGACGTTGCCGGAGTGGTTAAGAAATTTACATCTCAGTAGGAGAGACAGGACCTTCCTGAATAAAACAACCAGGGCCAAAAGCAAAAGCCTGGGGAGATGGCTCTGGGTGAAGTGTCCTCTGTGCAAACATGAGGACCTGAATTCAAACTGCTAGCACTCACACAAAAAACAAGAGTCTGTAAACCCAGCACTGGGAGCTGGAGATGAGGCAGGAGAGATCCTGTGGTCTCCCTGGCTGGCTACTCTAGCTGAAATGGTGAGATCCAGGTTCAGTGAGAGACCCTGTCTGAAAAAATGAGGTGGAGAGCAATAGAGGAAGAGACGTGATCTCGTCCTCTGACTTGTACACATGTACGTGCACATGCGTGCACACTCATGTACATGCACACGTGTGCACACTCATGTACTACATATACATGCATACACATGCACATTAAAAAAAATAAGATCTTTAAAACAGAACCTCTGTCCCAGGCCTCAGGTCTTATGTTGTAAGGATGGGGTACTTTCTTGGAGTTTGGGGGCCAGGGGCTGAGTCACGAGATTCTGGTCTGGGCCTGCTCTTTACGTTTGTCTGGAAACTCCTTCTCCCCAGAGGCACAGAACTTGGGCAACTTTATTGTCAAGTATGGCTACATCTACCCTTTGCAAGACCCCAAGAACCTCATCCTCAAGCCTGACAGCAGTCTCTACCGATTTCAGGTGAGTTTTCACGGTGACCTCAGGGGGTAATGTAGGGCGGAGCCCCTTTGGAAAGCTAATGGATTGGCCTTATATCGCAGATCAGGAATTTAGAAACGGTGCAGAGGGCTAGGGTAGTGTTATCTTTCTCATCCTGGGACCGGGGATCCGTGAGGACTCAGCTCAGCGGGTAACCCTGGTTTTCCTGCTTTCTTCTGTAGACACCGTATTTCTGGCCCACTCAGCAATGGCCAGCTGAAGACACAGACTATGGTAAATACTTCACTTATTTGTCTGCCTCTGAGCTTGCCTAACACGCTGTTTATTTGTTTGCTGCACTTGAGTGACATGTGTCTCGCTGTCATCGTGACCTTCATGTCAGCTCACATCTGTATTGGAAGTATCCCTGGAGGCGGGTGGGGGTGGGAGAAGGCACCTAGCTGGCTGAGCGTCTTTTCCGGATACCTAGGAGTTTTTGGAACATGATAATGATGGAAAACGCCGTTGCTTTCTTTTCCAGCCATCTATCTAGCTAAGCGAAATATCAAGAAGAAAGGGATTTTAGAAGAATACGAAAAGGTACAGAGATGTATCCAAGTAGAGTTTTATAATCGAGTGGATGTAGTCATGAGCTATTTTCTCTCTTTCCTGCATCACTACATCTATCCATATATCCATCATTCGTCTAGCTACCCATCTACCCTCCGTCTATTCTCCAGTTATCTGTCCTCCTTCCATTGTCCATCCACCCACCCACATCCATCCACCTACCGGCTGTCCATCCATCCATCCATCCATCCACCCACTCACATCTGTCTGTTCATCATCCATCCATTCATCCATCATCTCTCCATCATCCATCCTTCACCCATCCATCTGTCATCTACCCATCACTCACCTGTCATCCATCCATCCATCCATCATTCACCCAGTATCCATCCATCTACTCATCCATTGATTTGTTGACAGCTTACTGAAGCAGATTCTTTCCCATATCTAGCTTCAGTTTTCTCCTGTTGCAATTTGAGCCCTTGCCTTGGTGGTTACTGGGCAAACCGTGGCTCCCCTGTTCCTTTTGTTGCCCTCAAATAATATAACACACATCCCTTAATTTGACCTTAAATTTATGGTGTGGAAATAATAGGGAATTCTTTTATTTTTGGCTGGGTGAATCAGATTTCCCAAAGAACATGTCTAGACCTTCAGAAGGTGTCTTAGCTTCATTCTATTGCTGTGATAAGTGTCATGACCCAAAAGACAACTCTGGGAAGACAGGATTTATCTCAGCTTGTACTTCCAGGTCGCAGTCCATTACTGAGGGGAGTCAAGGCAGAAACTGATTAGAAACTGTAGCGAAGCAAAGCCATTCACTGGCTTTCTCACTGGCTTATGCTCAGCGAGCTCCCTTGTATAGTTCAGGACCACCTGCCCAGGAGCAGTACTGCTTAAGGTTGCCTGGGATCCCTACATCAACTAACAGTCAAGACACCATCCCACAGACAGGCGGCACATCCAGTCCGATCAAGGCAATTGTTAAACTGAGATTCCCTCTTCCCACGTGGCAACAAAAGCTAGCCCAGTGTGTGAGGCTAATCAGCAGAGGGCAATAATCTTTCTGGGTTTTAATTCTTTAAAAACGTGTCCACACCCATCCACATCTATTCACACCAAGTCAGGATTAATCTTTGTGAATTCTTTGTTAGCATTTATTAATAGTATGAAATAATAGATTTCATTGTGATAGTTTCATACACGCTTGGCAGACCTTCCTTACTCCCTCCCTCCGTCCCTCCCTCCCTTCCTTCTTCCCTTTTCTCTCCCCGTCCCCTCCTTGCCTCCTTCCCTCCCCCTCTTTTCTTTTGTATTGGGTATTGAACCCAGGGCCTCACACATAGTAGGGAAATATTCGGAG
Organism: Cricetomys ansorgei; assembly: GCA_026225945.1. Classification (NCBI taxonomy): domain Eukaryota; kingdom Metazoa; phylum Chordata; class Mammalia; order Rodentia; family Nesomyidae; genus Cricetomys; species Cricetomys ansorgei. The sequence continues at coordinate 5,461,368 of JAMJFZ010001881.1, forward strand.
CTATACCCTCAGCTCTTTTTAAAACGTTTTTCTTTCAAGACAGGGTCCCACTAAATTATTCAGGTTGTACTAGAACTTACGATCCTCTTGTCTCAGCCTCTTGAGAAGCTTGGAAGACAGGCCTGTGGCACCAGGCCTGTCTCACGTTCTAGATCCTTCAGTCCCATTTTGAATATAGTTTCCCCCTCCACCTTCCACATCTTCTCTTCCTAATCAGATTTGGGATACCTTTATTTTAAACAAACCAAATGGAACTAAGGAAAGCAGGGCCTGTTGCAAAGGCATCTGGGAATCTGTCTACCACAGCCCCTTTTATGAATGTTATTGTGAAGCTGTGGGGAGACACTGGGCTGTGGGGAGCCATGGGTGTCCTTTGCTGACTTGGGGCATTCTGCCCTGGTGTTTCTGGTCTATCCTGTGAGGGCCCACTGTCCTCATTTTGTTTTTCTTTTTCTAGGAAAATTATGATTTCTTGAACAAAAAAATTAATTACAAGTGGGATTTTGTCATTATGCAGGCCAAAGAACAGTATCGGTGAGTGGAAAGTGGTCATGCTGTTGTCTACTGGCTGTCTCTCCTCTCTCCCTCCTGTTTCCTTTTATTTTACTTACCTTAAATTTTTTTAGTGCATGTGTGCGTGTATGCACATGTGTGTGTGTGTGTGTGTGTGTGTGTATCTGCCTGTGCTCAGGCCAGAAGAGAACCTTGCTGAAACGTCACGTGCCAGCCACCTTATTATTTGAAGCTGAGTCTGCCACTGACTTCGAACTCTCCAGTTCCAAGTAATCCAGGTTGGCTGGCCAGGGAACTCCAGGAACCTGCCTATCTCTGCATCTCCAGTGCTGGGATTACAAGCACATGAAACCATGCCTAGCTACACACACACACACACACACACACACACACACACACACACACACACGTATATATGTGGGTTCTGCAGGTTCTCACGCTTGGGAGGCAAACACTTTACCCACTCATGCATCCTCCCATTCCCCTGTTCCCTTTGATTAGAGCCAGCCCATAATGAGCGTCTGTGTGATAAACACCAGGCTAGGGCTATGGAACAAAGGTCACAGCCCAGCAGGTCAGGCAGATGAGTGAGCAGGCCAGGATACTACTGTGACATGTCAGTCGTGCAGCTGGTGTTTGCAGAGGAAGCTGCAGAAACAGCACAGGATCCTTGAGCTGTGAAGGATGTTGGTGGTGGGTGGAGTGGGGGTGGTGTGGGGGGGAGAGGAGAACTACAGGGAGATGTTCTAAGCAGGCAGAACTAAGCAGAAGGGAGAGCGCCCTCTGCGGGATTTTTTTGTGTCTGAAGCAGAGTGTGAAGTGTAGTATGGGGAAAGCCTTCCCCCTCTGAACAACTCACAGGCCCTACAAAGTTCATTTCTTACATTGACCCTGGGTCACCGGCAGCGCTGGCATGCCTTCTCTTACTTGAGGAGTTGAAATGAGTCCACGGTACACGGGGTGAAGGGTTTATTTTGGCCCACATTTTTGGGGTACAGGGGCAGGGATGTGGTGGCAGCAGGAGCACGAGGCAGCCGCTCACACTGCACCCACACGCAAGAAGCAGAGGGAGATGAATGGTGCTCAGCTTGCTTTCTCCTTATTTACCTCCAGCCCATGTGACGGGGCAGCCCACGCGCGAGATGGGTTTTCCCGCCTCAGTCCAACTTTTCTAGAAATGCCCTCATGGTCGTGGCCAGAGATGTGTCTCCTAGGTGATTCTAATACAGTCAAGTTGACAGTAGAGATTAACCATCGTGCCCCCACGGGGTACTGGTGAGAGAGATCTGCCGGTGCCCTTCCAGCCATTAACATGGTCCTGCCTGGCATGGACCAGCAACATGGAGGGAATAATACACCACCGATATTTGTTTACAAGGCTTCATTTGGTGTTCATGGGTGTCCTCTTATTTTAAATTGGCGCAGCAGAAATGCTTAGAGTAATAGTTATCGTCTTTCTTTGTCTCTTTAAGTTGGGGAACTGAAGCTTGGAGAGGTTAAAATTACTTGGTCAAGGTCACTTGTTTTGGTTAGAATAATTAAATTCTATTCAGGGCACCCATTTTGCATCCCTAGTGGGTTCCAGCACTCAGCTGGTCCCTAAAACACAGAGATGGAGTTGTGTCTATCTCCATGCCCTCCTCTGTGCTCTGAGTGGGGCAGTCCCAGCCACCCACACACCCTGGCATCAGCCTTCAGGCGCTGCAGCTCAGAGCTGTGTCAGCGGCTCCCACTTTCCTCCTCCGCCAGCCCTAGATCAATCTCTGAGTACCGAGGCTCTTGGGAAATTCCGCTCCTCGCCTCTCTTGGCTTCCAGGTGCTGTAGGATGGGGAATTCCGAAAACACCGGCTTCCCCTTAACTCCACAACTTAACTCGAAGGCTGCCTCTGATTGCAGAGTTAGGATCCCACCTCTAAACTAGATGGGCCTTGTGAGTTGGCCCACGGGGTGGTTTTTGTTATGCTGAGCCCCTCCCTCTGCCTTCCGCCTCTTCCTTTCTTCCTCCTCTTGTGGCAGTGTGGCAGCTCTTCCTTGTTTGGTCCGGCCTCAGAACACTTTATTTATGAAAGCTAGCACAAAACCCCACCTGGTTGGGGGTGGGTGGGGGACTAGACCCCTCTATCAATGGAAATGGCATGGAGACATAGTTCAGCATCAATATAGAGACCATCCTCATTTTCCCTTTGTATTTTATGTAATGTTTTCTCATAGTACACAATTCTTTATTTAATTCATGAGTGTTCATGTAATGCTTAGACTAAAAGCTACTCGAAGGCTGGGGCTCTGTTTTGACTCCCAGTAATTGGAACATAGTGGGAGATCAATAAATCCACGAATGAATAAAAGGCTTAAGCAAATGCTATTGTGGAAAAGTCATATGATTAACTTAATAAACTCCTTATTTAGTGGTTATGTTGGATTGCATCTGTCATGGCTCTCTCAGCATTCCAGAGATGCTGATGAGCTTCTGCATCTACATATCACAGAGATGCTGATGATCTCCTGCATCCGTGTATATATCACAGAGATGCTGAGGAGCAAAGCCAGAAAGGACCACTGGGGTCATTAGAGATTGGCTCTATTTACAAGACTGCCTAGCATTACAGGAACCATGCAAACCTCAGGTTGCTTGTGGTCCATCCTCCCAAGGACTCAGGCTGGTGAACCTGGTGGAAAATCCAGTTAGGTTGTTAAGGAGGAGTGGGGCAACAGTGTTTATATTTACTTTCCAGAGGAGGTTGGTGAAAACGCCATTCTTGAATGGTGCTTGCTCACCCATCTGGCTCTCTGGATGCTATTATGTTATTCACAGAACATTAATGGGGAAATAAATCCACCGACTCTGTCCTGAGGTGGGTGTGTGCATCATCTCATGTTGCCCGTTGCCTGGGAAAACAGACATTAATAAATGTAGCTCAGCCTGCCCTGGCAGTGGGGACTGAATGGTGCCCTTGGCGTGATAATGAGTGCTTCCTCCCTTCAGGAGGAGGCCCAGCATCACTTCCTCCTGCAGCGGTGGCAAAGGGGAGATAGTTAGACAAAACAGGATAACCTTTACAGTCTCCGGATGGACTCAGAAAAAAGCTCGCTCTGACTTGTCACCGACTCATCGGAGTGACAGAGGACGAGCAAGTAGGGAGAAGATAAGACGTCCCAAAACCACCATTGCTGGTCACAGCTCTTGTGTGGATTGACACCTGCCTGTTCAGATAGATCATATTGTTTGCCAAAGCAGAGAAACCAGTACGAAGTCAGGGAAGGTCAAATGGTGGTCCACATGGCTATCTCTGTTCACTCCAGTAGTGAAGCTGGTGACACTGATCTGGTTCTGGAGCTGGTCATCATGACACTAAGTCATTGCACTACCAAGAAGAAGTAGACCAAGCCACCAACCCCCAGAGAGAGTGTAACCCCAGCAGGGCCTTCAGCTCCTGTTTGCTTCAGTTTCCTGTACATAACACTGACAGGCGAGCTGTAAGGACTCTGCCAAGACAAGGGACCTCACCGAGTTGTGAGGTTGGAAAGTTCCCTGGGAGGACTGACTAGGATCACATAAGTCAGTGCATGTTGGAACGGTACCTGGAGCATACGTGTGATGTTGGCGATGCTTGCTGTATGTTATCATCACGGCACTTGTGAGTTACTTGAGCAGATGGGGAAAGTGGTCCATCAAGAATGGAGTCTGTCTTAGACCAAAAGATGCTAAAGTGCTTCTGGCCTTTGTTTTATTTTGTTTTTTTTAGGACTGGAAAGGAAAGGAACAAAGCAGACAGGTATGCGCTGGATTGCCAAGAGAAGGCGTACTGGCTGGTGCACAGGAGCCCTGTGAGTATGGGTTCCCTGTCTTTCTCCCCACTCTCCTGTACTCCTTCCCACAGCTGCCTCTGGCTTCCCACATTCTGGGGTTAGAACTGGATTGGCTGGAGGATCTTAGCATGGGCTGCCTGGATGGAGCGTGCTGTGTTTTTCCTGGGTCCTTACAGCTTATCTGTCAGTGTTAAGTACTGAGCAACAGGAATCAGCTCATCTATCATGAGGGCTTGGACTTTTTTGTTGTTGTTATTTCTTTCTTGGGAAAAAATACAGGAAGGAAATCTGGGAACGCAAGTCTCTAATGAGGAAAATAAAACACCGTAAGAACAGACAGTCTGCATAGTCAAAGCTGTACCGTGTATCTCCAGCTCTGACTTTTCCTCCTTTGGTCCAGGTCAACAGCTGGGATGGGAGGAAGACGGAAGGGCTGAGCATGCTCTCAAGCTTCTCATTGCTTGCAGTACCTTGCTTCTTTGGCTTTGGGACTTCCTTTTATTTTATGTTTATGAATGTTTTGTCTTCATGTATGTATGCGCATCAGGTGTATGCCCGGTGCCCTTGGAGGTCAGAAGAGGGTGTCGGATCCTCTGGCACTGCAGTTACAGATCTTTCTGAGCCACCTGTGGTGCTGGGAATGGAGCCTGGGTCCTCTGCAAGAGCAGCCAATGGTCTTAACCACAAAGGCATCTCTCCAACTTTGCTTTGCTATTTCTAATGGCTCCAGTTTGGTTCCAAGAGACAGGCTGTCCAGGATAGATGTAACCTTGCTCAGAATTAGCAAATGACAGTCTCATTCCCCAGCATCCCACTAGAGTTATCATTGCTGCCTCAGTTTCCCCCTGTGTCAGGGCCATATTCTCTTCCCTTTGGGTCACAGGAAGTGGGAGAGGTGACAGAGATTCAAGAAAGTGAAACATTCAAAACAAATGTTCTTCTTTCTCCTCTTTTATTGACCTTGCGTTCTGCAATTATCAGAAATGCTCAGAACGGGAAATGAGTCGAGTCAGGGATGGTGTTGAATCCTGAGAGCAATCTCGGCAGAGTCTGGCTGTTTTGCTTCTCTTTGTGTGTTTCCAACAGATTTTTTTTTATAAGGTGTTGCCACTGTGGTACGTGGTTTGGATGTTGTGTTGCTGAAGTGAACGTTTCTGGGCTTGATTGCTGAGTAGCTTAATTGGTTTACCTTTGCCTCAGGGGTCCTTTTCAGGGGAAACCAATTTTTAGGTGCCTAGGGGTTGGCTCCTAGGTGTTGGTTGTCGATGATGGAGTGCAGTCAAGCCTCAGTGCTTCCTGTTGGGGAGCTTACAGATCAGATTATTATGTGAACTTCGCATTGCTTGCGTGTTCTAGAAGAAGCAGCTTGTTGAGGATGAGGGAGATGGTAGGTTCACACTTATTTTCGGAGATGCCCCTGTTCCTTGTAGGTCATAAACTGAGGAAACCCCACTCCTTTCAGGGTGGAGAATGGCTTCCCCATTGTGCATGCAGAGACTCCATTGTGAGAAGCCACTGTGGCTGCAGTACTTACCAAGCACCAGTCTGGTAGTGCAGGGAGCTGTACACCTCTTTGTCTCCGTATCTAGAAGGCCCGAAGGAAAGACATGAGTAACAGATCACCCACATTCTGCTTAGCTTTCCTGGAGTAAGCTCTTAGCTCTTATTGGGAAAGTGGCTTGGTGGCTCTTCACAGCAAGACTGCGGTGTATATATGGTATGGTATCGGCATGGCCACTTTCCCTGTCTCCTTGTCCCGTCTCTATCAACATGACATCATCATACTTCCACCACTGCCTTTACTTATCCCATTTTCACTACTCATACCACCATTACCTTTACCATTACCATCACTACCATTACCATCACCACCATTACCATCACCAGCATTACCATCACCAGCATTACCATCACCATCACCACCATTACCATCACCAACCATTACCATCACCATCGCCACCATTACCATTACCATCACCACCATTACCATTACCATCACCACCATTAATTACCTCCACCCTTGCCATCACCACTGTTGTCATCAACGTACCAGACCTGACTTGAATATTCACATCTTACTAAGCATTCTGCATTCATTCTTTTATTTACTCTTTGCAGTCCCGTGTGGAAGGCAGTGCTGTTCCCCTTTTACTGATAAGCAAACAGAGGCTCAGGGATATAATTTGCCCAGCTACACAGCTCATATGTGCTAGAGGATTTGAACCCACACAATTAACTATGCAGCCCTCACTCCTAGTCTCCATGCTTCTCTTGCCTCCTGTGACAATGTCACTTGGTGTGCTCACGTGCTTTAGTGTATCTGCAACCTCTGGAGTCACCAACGCTCCCTAAACATACGCATTTGTGTTCAAATAAGCGTGGCTACTTTGATGGCACAGGAGGGGGGTACTTTAGAGTGAAGCTTTGGGGGCAGTTCTAAAATGCAGAGGACACAAAACTGCTCTCCCTACCTGGTCTCCCTTACTGTTGGCCTCCTCAGTTGAAACCCAGCTAGCATCAGGAATGGAGCAGGACTGCCTCTGGGGCCTACCGTCGCTGACTCTTCTAGAATAGTCTCCACCTTTTGCTGTCCTGGACAGGGAGGATCATCTCTGCCTGGAATACAGCCATCTGTTTGATGAGTTGAGGGAGCCCTGGAGCCCGCAGACTGCCAGACTGTCTCTAGGAGACCCAAACAAACCCTCGGCGCAGTGGGAAAAGAGCCAACTATAGCAAGCCAAGCATTTGGCTCTGTGGATGCCGAGCAGGAGCTCTGTGGACCCACTGCGGCCACCTGTTCGAGATGATCTGTTCACTTGTTCATTTGTCTATTTCTTTTTTTTTCTCTTATCAATGCCATGTGTGCAAGTGTGTGTGTGTGTGTGTGTGTGTGTGTGTGTGTATAGACGTTTGCTGTTTGCAGGCATGGGGGCACATGTGTGTATGTATGCATGAGGAGGCCTGAGGTTGATGTCAATCTTCCTCAGCTGCACTTCCCGCCTCATTCATTGAGGCGTGCTCTTGACGTCAAATCCAGAGCTCACTGCTACGGCAGGTCCCACTATCTGTCTCACTCTGGCGACCTCCTCTCTGTCTTCTAAGGCTGCAATCACAGGCTGGCTACCACACCCATTCATCATTTATGTGGTTCTAGAGATCTGAACTCCAGACCTCATTTAACTACTGAGGCTTCTCCCCGGCCCCTCGTTTGTCTCTTTCTTAATCCATGAAATCCTTCTGGGCCTCAACTGCCAGGGGAAGGAGTGTTGGATGTGTAACGACAGCCAGACACTGCACTGTGCGCACCTATGCAGGAAGCACCTTCTGATGCTGCATCCGGAGAGCATCACTAGCAGAGGGTGGGGTCAGACATGGGAGGTAGTAGTTGCTCAGTCATTGAGTCCGACCAAATAAAGATCTCAGCATGATGCATACAATATAGATGAACACAGGGAGAAATGGTTTCCTTATGTAGCTAAGATGACCTTGAATTCCTGATCCTCTTGCCTTTACCTCCCAAGGGCAGCTATTTATATGTGTGTATTTTTATACCCAATTTGTGTGCCAGTTGGAATGGAACCCAGGGCTTTATGTAAGCTAGGCAAGTGCTCTACCAACTGAGCTGCACCCCTAGCCCGAGACGTGATCTCACGAACAAGCCATTTTGGGGCTTCCCTGTATCTTCACTGTGCCCCCTGGGAACCACCATTATCTCCATGTCTTCTGAGGGTACAGTCTATCATTCAGGCCCCGCTTTCTGGGGAGAGGCTGTTTTCTGGCTGGGGCAAGAGGTCATATGAATGCACATCAAACTAAACAGTCTTCATTACAGTCACATACACAGACACCAAGAGAGAAGATATCTGCCCTCCACTTCCTGCTGAGGTGGGGCTAAATAAAGGCCCCATGGTGGAGCATGGCATAATAATTTAAGGTATGTCCATTGTGATGGAACCTCGTGTAGCTATTAAAATGATATGACGAAAGGCCATTCATTAACCTAGAAAATATATATCTGAACTATAGTGCTGTATCATTAAATAGTATGGGGTACTTGATAAATGGTGATAGTAATTTTAAAAAAAATCAACATATACTTTTGGCTGTTTATCTTACATTAGATGTTATTTGAGCCTTGAGGACATTCGGCGTATGAGCCAGGATAGACATGGTCCACGATCTCAAGGAACTTACTATAGGACAGTGGAGGAAAACAATGACTTAAATCTATTATGAGAATGAATGAATAACGAACAGAATGCCATGCAAGCTTGTAGAAGAAAGGACTCTAGCATTAGGCCAGGCGCCAGGGGACACCTCCCCACGGAGGTGACGCTCAAGCCACGCGGTGCCAGGAACAGACTTCTCTGACTCTTCCGCCTAAACTTGTTTCGTTTCAGCCCCATTTTTCTTCCTCTCTTTCCTTGTTTTACTCTGTTTATAAAGCAATGTAGTGTTTTGTTTATCTCCTCTGACCCGTGGGCCAACAGGAAGAAAATGGGAGAAAATGGTGACAAGAGAAGGAGAGTTAGAAAGCAGACACAGTGGATGGTAGAAGTCTCCTGTCCTGGTGCCATCCTGGAATGCTGAGTCTTGTTGATGTCACTTCCGGATTACCAGGCGTTTAGCAGATTGTCTCTTTTGTTTATGCCCAAGGGATGTAGTTGAGACTTCACACCTGGTGCTCACAGTTTCTCCTGTTGAGGGAAGGAAGCTCGTAGCTCACACATCTCTTTCATTGTGGAGATACCAGGGTGGAACGCATCTGTTGGCGGCACCTCAGTTGGTTGCCTTTATTTATTGTGCATTGACAACAAGCTCTGGGTCATTTTCCATCAAGTACCAGAATAAGACTATACTAACTGCTTGATGGGTGAATGAATGAATGAATGAATGAACTAGTCTGGGAGTCTTACTTACAACCATCTGGGGGAGTTTGGACAGGACAGTGGTTGAGATTACAGCTTCTTCAACTCGGACTTAAGGGGCTGGTATCCACGGAGAGGCCAAGATGAGGGAACAGCGGGAGGAAGGCATCTGGCTGTCACTGGAGCTGGCGAGGAAGTCTGCAGGGGTGGCTGGCGAGGAAGTCTGCAGGGGTGGCATAGCAGTGGCGAGCCAGAACCGGAAAGGATGACAGAACAGTAAAGCCCAGAGGTGGCCTTGGAGCGGGACTTAACTATGCACTACTGAGCTCCAGGCCACCTAATTTCTGTAGCCTATGGGGCCAGTTCAAAGGCACAGCTAGACAGCCAATTCAAACCTGGAGCAGGAGACTCCGTGGAGCTGCTCAAGCAGCTAGTGCCTGCAGAAGGAGCCGGACAATGTGTGTGGGTCACTGTGGGTGTGGGCAATGAGTGTGCATGTGAGCATGTATGAGTATGTATGTATGTGTGCATGTGTGGGAGCGTGGGAGTGTATGTGTGTATATGAGTATGAGCTGTGTGAGCTGAGAGGTTGTGTAGGCGTGTTAGACAACACGATGTATAAATTTGCATGTATCTGACATCTGTCTTTGGTTGCACTGGTGGGGGTTTCTCTGTAGCAGACGTAGGGGGGGAAATCCATGGAGCCCATTCTAGTTGAAAGCATCAGTCTGGTGGCCACATCCTTCCCCTGTCCTTCCTGTGGGGTTAGATCCTCTCGAGGCTGTCTGGGACTTCTGCGCTGTCTCTTCGTGATATTTATCATAATTGCCACCTATCTTGTGACTACTAAGGGACTTTCCCCTCCCTAAGACTGGAAATGCCTCCCTACGTCTTCTGAGGGTACCCCTCAAAGCAGAAGTCTCATGTCACACTCAGTAGCCTCCCGAGATTTAGCACAGTGTCTAGCACATAGGTAGTACTAAGCAAGGCTCACAGGAAACAGGGTGGGAGCTCCATTTCCTCATCCCCCTCTGACTCATTTTCTATTTCATTTTTCACCTCATCCGTGCATGGTCTGTAGGCCCAGCATTTGCCTCTGTGGAAGTCCGATGGACTGAGATGTCATATTTAGCAAGCTTAATACAGGGCATCCTGTTTTTGATTGATGTGTGTGTGTGTGTGTGTGTGTGTGTGTGTGTGTGTGTGTGAATGCAGGCACACACACTTTCCATAGCAGGAGTGTAATGGTCGGAGGACAGCATCTGGGGCTGGTTTTCTCCCTCTCCCTTGTTTTGAGGCAGGGTCTCTCATTTCTGTGGCTGTACTGAGTACTGAAGGCTTCCTGGCATGTGAGCTTCTGGATGGTTCTCCTGCCTCTGTTACCCATCTCCGTGGAGGAGGTCCGTGATTACAGACGTGCACCAGGCTCTGATTGCAGACGCACACCGCCCCATCCGACTTCTCCTGTGTGTTCTGGGGGTTAAACTCAGGATGTCAGCTTGTGTGGCACGCGCTTTCGCTGGCCTCAACAACAATTATTTTGTATAAAATAGCTTATATCAGAACCCATTTACTATCAAAATCTACTTTATAAATATTTTTTAGTATAAATATACAATAAGTATAGAACCATTGGAGCTAGGCGTGGTGACATGAGCCTGTAATCTCAGCCTGAGAGGGGATGATTGTGAATTCTAGACCAACTTGGGCTACATTGTGAGTTCAAGGCAAGCTTGATACATAACGACTCTGTACCCCCAAAACAAACAAACAAAACCCAAAAAACCTCCAACCAAGCAATTCCCAACTCCTCCAAAACAGTTAGGCTGTAAATTATTTGTGTGTATCTGAAGTTAACCGGATGTCCTAGATTTTAATCTAGCGGCCCTCCCTCTGACCTGAAAATTCTTGCAGTCCTGTTGCTGGAGCTGAATCTGATGGAGAGAGAGCCATCTCTCTACGGTAGTGAAGTCAGCCTCCTTAATAATACGTGGCGACACTCGACTGTACGGAGGAAGTGAAAAACCTCAATTGCTAACCTCAGGCGGAGGAGAGGGGCCGAATGAGACCTGACTCGGGGTGGAGTTAACAGGAGGAAATGAGATCGGACTGAGATTGCTGACGCAGTTTGGTTATACCTTTGCATGCATGACGCTTAATGCACGCAGGCCCTTGTTCAGTGATAGCTGCTCCCTGTTGACAGAGTCATACTCCATCTTGCTAAATCCTAGAAGTACCTGTCAGGCAGGAGGCATCATCTCTGTTTCTCAGGTGGCTGGCCAGTGAATAGAGAGAGAGAGAGAGACGTATCTTCTAGGATGTTTGGCACATCTGGGAAACAGCAAAATCAGGGCTGGAACCGACAGTGTATGACTGAAGCACACAACTCGCTTCCTTCTAACCCAGCCCAGGCAGCAACTGTGGCTGTGGCAAAGGAGACCCATAAGAGGAATCAGGAGTCCCATGTATCAGTTGCAGTGAAGCCTTATTGAGCTTTAGTGCCATCCATCCATCCATCCATCCATCCCTCCATCCATTTATCCATCTATCTATCCATGCATCCATGCATCCATGCATCCATGCATCCATCCATCCATCCATCCATCCATCCACAATCTATCCCATCTGTTATCTATCCATCTATATGTTCTCTTATGGTGATGGACCTTGCCTACCTCCCCTCTCCCCTCCCCCATTTCCTCCTTCTGACTATGTTGAGTGATGGGGAACTGTGGTAACAGACAGGTAATAGTTCTCAGAAAGCTCTCTAGCTCATTTAGGGGTTTACACACTGTCACTTTTCCTTGTGGGCTAGACCACAAGCCCTTCACAGCTAGATACCTCAATTGGCAGCTTGGGCAAGATCTGAAGTTGATCAGAAACTGGAGACTCTTCCTGAAGTGACCCTTATATTGCTTTTCTTCCATTCAGCCCGGAATGAACAATGTGCTTGACTACGGCCTGGACCGTGTGACCAATCCACACGAAGTTAAGGTAAACCAGGTATGTCCGTTGCATTCCGGGCAGAGTCTGGGCTAGGTTCTGAGGTTGGTAAGGTGTCCACACATCTATGTGTGTCTGTGAGGCAATATTATCTCTCCTTGGAGACTGCTGCTCATACCAGGGTTTGATATACAGCTCTGTGGCATCAGGGTCAGGGGAAGAGGAGGCCACGGCAAGGGTCTTAAGTGGAGAGTGGTCACAATGGATGAAAGAAAAGACTAGGGCAGGCCATGTGACATCTGGGTAGGTTTGGCTTTCGGTCTTTTGTGAGTCATTTCGTGCTTTGAAAATCTAGTGAGATTTTTCAACCCAATGTGTCATTGTTATGGCTTGGCCTCAAAGCGTGAGCTGGGACCAGGAAGGGTGTGTTTGGATGGGAGGGGGATACAAGTGTGAAGGGGAAGACAAGAGAACAGGATGCTGCTGGTAAAGCAGCACCTCAGTGTGTGGAGAGGGACTTAGAGTCTCCAGCAAGCACCACCAGGGGCATCGTTAGAGCTCTTGTCCAAAATGACCCTTCTTTTGACACAGATAGGGCAGGCCAGCCAGCTTTCAGTGGCTATGCTCCCAGCAGCCTCTTTCATGATTCCTTGTCAGATAGCAGATCACTGCCAAGGTCTTGTAGGCTCAGTTGCCATGGAGACAGAATCATCGAGTAAAATACAGAACCCGGGTGGGAGAATTTTTTTTTTTTAATGGATAATGTACTGCTCTGGAAATCTCTCTCCTGTGGAGGAGGAGTTGGTAGAAGCTACAAGCACGTCTGGCTCTGATGTGGGTGGGATACGGGGACTGACTGAGGCTCAGCTCCTCGTTTGTAGGGTGTAGGGAGGTGAGAAAGGACCTTCGCTTTGTCAGTTTTGCAGAGTGGCCATGGAGCTGTGCTGGTCCATTGTAGATGCTGTTGTTGGATGACTTCTGAGGAGTGTGGCCAACAGGCCCTGTCACTGAGGGAGCATCTTCATGCCCCTAGGAGGGGAGGGTGTGCTGGCTGCTGGCAACGCTCTGAACAGGGAAACAGAGCCAACTGGATGTGGGGCAGAGCACAGGCGCACGGTGGTGGGTTCTGGATGGGCTGTGCCTTCTCTGCTGTATGCTCACCTATCTCTCTCTCTCTCTTTCTCTGTCTCTCTCACCAGCTCTCTTTCTCCTGGGTGTGCACTCTCCCTGTTGTGGAGCAGTAAGAAGAAATGCCATGCAAGCCCCCCCCCCCCCACAGTACAGGGCCATCAAATCCCCTGCACAGGGACGGGCTGGGGCTGAGTGCTATGGTGACATTTCTCATGGCCAGGTGACCCTATTTCCCCCTTTTCCTGCACTGAGAGGAGAGGGATACAGAGAGCTTGGAGCATCTTCCACGAGGCCCCAGGAAGGCAAAGGTTTGATATTTGTCTCAGTTCAGAGAACTCACAGCAAAGAACAAGGTCGCTTCTAAGAACACAGAAACTCTTGACGAGACACCTGTCTTCCCAAAACAGCGGATGGAGGCTGTCTGTCAGGCTGTCTGTCAGGCTGTCGGGCGTCCAGGGCTGTGGCTTACTCGGATGGGTGGCTGCTGGTTGGTAAGGCTACCCAGCCCTGGGAGGGCCCTGTTTGGACTGGGAGCCAGGCCTTTTATATATATGTATTTTATAATAGATATAAAATATACATATATATATATATATATATATATATATATATATATATATTCATCCATTTATTTATTTATTTAGTTTTGATTCCCTTATCTTGAGGGCATACAAAAAGTCAGATGCATATGTCTCCCCACCTCCCTCTTTCATTCCAGAGAGCATTGGCCTTACAGGGAGAACCCTGGGTAAAGGCTGGGCACTAGTCTGGTTGTGAGCCCTATCATGCTCTGGACTGACCCTTCTGCCTCATTTCCTCCACTCCAGGAGGGGTTACACTGCCATCTAGTGCTACTCATGACAGGGTCACACTGTTGTCCAGCGATGAGAGGCAACACTCAGCGCTGAAGAGAGCTAAGGCCCTAGGACGGAACCCAGCTCTACCACCTCTGGCCAAGCTCCTGAGCCATTCAGAGCTTCAGTTCCCTCATCTATGAAATGCGCCTAACGTTAGTTCTTTAGGAGACTAAGCAAGACCATTGAGAGAATTGTCTAGAGCAATATACAACACACGAGACCCTCTAAGAATGGCTGTTACTGGGACCATCATAACATGCCTTATATTTTGAAGGAGATGGGTTATGGGGTCTCATCTTTTACTTATGTCTTTGCTATTATTCTGTTTAGTTTCAGTTTTAAAGTTAGCATACAAAGTGATGGGTTTTACTGTGACATGTTCATGTGTGTGTGTGTGTGTGTGTGTGTGTGTGTGTATATCTATATATATCTCATTATACTTTCTTCTTACATCTCTTTCCCTACTGCTCTCCCATCCCCCCTTGCCTGTCCCTTACTGGTCCCCTTCTTCCACCAAATAGGGCCTCTTTGCATTTTCACGTCCTTGCATGCCCTCCAATCCCATTTTGGGGACTGAACTTAACAGATTCCCATGATTCTATGTTGGGAAGAGGTGGAGGAGAAACAAGAGGAAAGCCACACCATTCCAACCTCTCTGCCTCTGTTTGAATAGTCCGTTGTAGGAAAAACATAGTCTCATGGGCACACAAGGTCATCTTTGAAAATAAGGCAGAAGTATGGTGCTCGGGTATTAGAGTCTGAGTTGCTAAGCACTAAGCCCAGAGTCTTCATTGAGCAAAACACATGTGCTCCTACCCACAGGGACTGCTCTCCTCCTGCGGCTCTCTGTGTGGTGGTGGCTGTCTAAGGACAGTGCAACCTTGGTGTGCACTGATGACCCCCTACATCGTGGGTGATGCTAAAGCGCTCCTCACCTTGTCCTGGCCCAGAGACTCCTGCGCTGAAGGAGGGACAGAATAACGAGGCCATCCCTGTTAGTGGGGGAAGCAGTGGAGGGAAACTCATGCAGAGACACACAGCTTGGACATGGTGAAGTTGTGGTGGGAACCAGAAACCCACTCAGAGACCTGCCTGGTGGGATCTGAGATCTATCATGCGGTTTTTAGAAGCTTCATTGGATTTAATTTATTTCATTAAATTTACTAAGGTCTGGAGATGATATCAGGCAAAAGGGTCACTGGGTCTCATTGGCCAGACAGCCTGTAAGAGACCCTGTCTTAAAAAAAAAAATCAGGGTGGATGGAACCTGAAGTTGACCTTTGGCCTCCATTCACACTCACACACATACACATACACTCAAGTTCTTTACTCTCATTGTTTGGAGAAGGGACATCTTTATTTTGCATTGGGCCCTGTAAATTGTGGGTGAGCAATCCTGCCTCTCCCTGCTCAGGAAGTGCCAGGCAGACAAGTGTGTGCTCAGATGGCCACAGCCTCAGATCCTGGCTCCTCTGCCCGCCCTCTGTTTCCGTGTACTTTGTTCACTTTCTGGATTTCCCTGTTTGCAAGTTCTGCCCCTTTCTCTGCTCTCGTGCCTGGCCTGGGCTCTCACGGTCCTCTCAGCTAGTGTTCCACTTGACTTCTGTTTGCAGATTCCCACCAGGCTGCTTCATCCCCAGCTCTCTGCTTGTCTGTCTTCTGGCTCTCTCTCTTCTGTCTGGCAGGGACTCCAGTGCTTCTCAGGTATAACTCTGATCTTTTAGCTTACCCTGATGATTGTCCCCAGCCACTAAAAGCGTAAACAAGTCTGTCCCTGTTTGGGAAATCCTGCAAGAAGAAAGTACCGAGTCGTTAGAATTTCAGGAATGGGGAACAGTTAGATTTCTCATGGAGAATACTCTTAGTGTGGGGAAGGGTATTCCTCTAAGTGAGAGTAATAGAAATGACTTCCTCCAGGAGATCCCACATCCAAGAGAAGAGTAGATATTTGTGAGAATTCCAGAGTTTAAAAAAAAAAGTTAACTTTGTCCTATTCTATAACCAGGTGGCTTTCTCTGAACTGCATAGATTGAGTGGGTGTGTATTTTTAATAACTTTAACATGATGTTTATTATGACCTTTTGGCTAAGTAATAATAATATTGATAGTAGGTTTGCAAGATTTAGAAAACAAAAAAACCCACATGGTTTCTAGTTAAATTTGGATTTCAGATAGTGATAATGTCTTTCAGTGTAACTGTGTCTTGACTATTGCCTGGAACGGTATTTTATCTTGTAATTGGAACTGCCACCACACCACACGCATCATATTTTAGCAACATTATGTTAACCCTAATTAATGGCCATTTTATTTTGGGTCTGTGCAATATGCCATCTGCCTATGGACATTATCCCGTCTAATCTCCCGTTTTTCTTTTATAAATGAGAAACCAAAGGTCATCCCCATGTCATAGGTCAGAATGTCTCTCCACCATTTAGAAAAGTCTAGAACCTGTTCTCTGCATTGTCTCATTCTGCATGTTTCATTATGCACACGTCTTGGTATGTACACAGGATACACGTGTGTCTTCTTGGGGTAACTAATCTCATGGGTAGGTATGGGTAGAGCTAGAATTTAAAAGCTGAGATTCTCATGGACAAGAAAGGTAGAAATGAGAGTGCCTGGGATTCAACTGATCTCAGCTTCCCCAGCTCAAAATTCTTCCAAGTGTGAAACTTAGAGCACCATCATAATGCACAGGTGGAAAAGCATGTATGTGAAACTTTGTTTGGGCTGGACATGGCAATGCATGCCTTTAATCCTAGCATCTTGCAAGTTTGAGGCCAGCCTGGTCTACATAGTAAGTTCTAGGATAGCCAGGGATGTATCATGAGACCCTGTCTCAAAACACAAATTTTTTTTTATGCACAAAAGTTATTGGAAATATCCTATAAAACTATGCTCAAGTTATGTGTAGAAGGTACAGATGACGACGTATAAATTGATTTTTCTGGCTAAACTTGGGTCCCATTCCCGAGATGCCTCATTATTTATGGGTAAATTTTCAAAACTCTGAAAAGAATCTGAAATCAGAAGTGCTTACTATTGAGAGTACGCGGTCCCTACCCCATGTTAGAGTGTGCGCTGAAGGCTGGATCCCAGAAAATTCCTGGTAATTCTGGGAACCAGAAGAAAGACACACCAGGAGCAGAGTTCTGAAAAGATAGGAAAAGTAAATAAAGGGTATGAAATGTAAAAATAATTAAACTTCTGAAGATGGAGACGGTGGCCCCACAGGC
Source organism: Cricetomys ansorgei (assembly GCA_026225945.1). NCBI lineage: Eukaryota > Metazoa > Chordata > Mammalia > Rodentia > Nesomyidae > Cricetomys > Cricetomys ansorgei. Next base: position 5,478,727 of record JAMJFZ010001881.1, read on the forward strand.
AAAACTATGGCACCACAGAGAGATTAGCAGAGGTGGAAATGAAGTGTGTATATGTGGCTGTCACTTCCAACAGCTCCCCGTGGGGCCCAGAAAATGACAGGACAGCCAGAATCCTGCTCTTTCTTCTGTGTTTGTCCACACAGGATCCCTGGGCCCCAGGGCCGACCGTTGGGCAATGGGTGATGGGAAATAGGATATGGGTCCTAGGTTCTCTGAAAAAGGGTGTCTAAGATACTACCTACTGAGCATAGAACTCGCCGTGGGTTTGGTCCTTACATCATGAGTGTAATGGATTGTGCTTCCCGTGTTTATATCGCACCTCATGGTTGAAGCTTTTGTTCTCTTTGTTTCGATTATAAATTGGCTGGGCGACCATTCCATTCTGAGGTTTGAAATTCGGCTCAGCCAATGATTGGGTGGAAGCTACTGTGACAGGTATTGATACTGACAACTGTCCCGAGCCTTTGTTTCTTCAACGGGAAGTTAGCCGTGAAACCTTTCTCCTTTAAGCTTTTTAATAGTTCAAAGAAGTGTAAATTTGCATTTGCTGAAGGGTAATGACTGTGCAAGAGTCCAGCTCCCATTTCAGCAGAGGTCCTAGTTCATTCGATCCTGTTCTGAGCAATCCACCCGAACAAAGCTCTAACAGACGCATCTGACTGTACTAGATTTGAGTGCAAGTCTACTCTGGTCCCAGGGTCCATTTCTGTCTAAAATGTATGTCTTCTAAAACAAAGCCCTGTGTTGAGAGAGAATGAGAGGAAAAGATAAGTGTGATTGGCAGGACTCTCGATTGTTTGCTAAGTTTTCAGATTTTTAAGAGGAGGCTTACAAAGTCTTTATCTTTCTAAGCCCCGAAGCTCACCAAAGTCATAATCGATTTGATATTTGCCAAGCGTTAGACATGCTTCTAAAGGAGGTGGCTGGGCCCCCGATGGTGACGTATACACTGTAAAATAGAGTCACGTAAATAAAATACAATTAAAACTTGTGATGATCACAAAGAAGATCAGATGTTGGAGTTCCAAACCGAAAGCTGATAACTCCTCCCTCCCCCGCCCCCACTTCACCCTGCCCCGGGAACAATCCATGGATGTCCTGTGACAAGCAATGATCTAAAAGCAAGCTAATGAGGCAAAATGATATCCTGCGTGAATGAGCAAGGAGAGCCGTGTCCTTGACACTCCAGATTGGGCTCCCGGAGCTCCTGTACCTTTGAGCCAAGGGACAAGTGGCTTATTTTGCAATGGCTAAGGAGAAGCAGGGTTCTTCTCATACTTCTGACCCATTTCTAATGAAGATTTGGCTTACTTTAGCAGCATCAATAGTAGTCAGCCAGGAAATATGAGGCTCAGATTGTAGGAGAAGAGTTAGCACCAAACAGCCCTCGGACATAAACACATCTGGGCCGGATAGAAAGGTAGTTCCAAGAAAGCTTGTTCGTTGCTGATTGTAGACTTGGGGGTTTCAGCTGGAGACTGATCTGAATGTCCTGGGAGCTTCTAAGACCTAAATAGAAAGCCTGTCTCGGAGCCACCCTTCCTGTGTATTTATTCAGAAAGTCCAGAGAGAGGACACCCTGTGACGGATTCCCAGCATAAACTTGAACTTGCTTTGGTAGCTTCTACGAGGGCATGGGGCCAGTGTGATCTCCCCGTATTACAGCCCAACTCTGAGACTCGGCTGTGGGTTTTAGTCTTTTTTCATTGTTGTGCTTTGTTTTTAGAAATGTGGCTACGTGTTTTTTTTTTTTTTCTTCCCAGTTTGTGATGTCAGTCAAATTGCTATGAATGCCTCAGAGTAAATCTCTCAGTTCATTCAAAAACTCTTCCTGGTGAAAAAAGAAACAAATGTTTAAGGTCCATGCTGGTTTCTCCATCTTTGTCACTCTTTCTGTGTCTCCTATGTCTTCAATCTATTAATGATTTTTATCTATTTATGTGTGTTTGTATGTGTGTGTGGGGGGGTGTGTAGGTGATACACACTTTCCATGGTGTCTTAGGGTGTCTATTGTTGTGACAAATCGCCATGACAAAAAGCAGCATGGGGAGGAAGGGGCTTATTTCAGCTTATGACTCTCAGGTCACAGTCCATTATCGAGGGCAGTCAAGGCAGGAAGGAACTCAGGCAGGAACTCAAGGCAGGAACTCAAGGCAGGAATGTGGAGGCTGGAACTGTAGCAGAAGTTGCAGAGGAGTGCTTGCTTCTGTGGCTTGCTCAGCTTGCCTTCTTACGTACCCCAGGACCACCACCTCAGGGATGGAACTGCCCGCAATGGGCTGGACCCTCCCACATCGATCGTTAATTAAGAAAACGCCCTATAGGATTGCTTACAGGTCAATCTTAAAGACGTATTTCCTCAATTCTTAGATCCTTCCATTCAGATACCTCTAGCTTATGTCAAGTTGACAAACACATGGCATATAGGTGCAGGTCAGAGGTCAACTTTGCAGAGTCAGTTCTCTCCTTCCACCCTTCCACAGGTTCTAGGGATCAAACTTAGGTTGTCTACCTTGGGATGGTAAATATTTGCTATGTGGAACCTCGTAGCGCAAATTTCCCTGATGATCTCCCACTTCTAGGCTGTTTCTATAGACACAACGGGAGAGCAAGGCCAACCTCAAACCTGGTCTTCAGTTCACCTTGTTTTTTAGGAATGAAGTTATAGTGGTGAATTATATTCCTTCCCTGGCCACTCATCTTGGTGTTAGACTCTAGTGGTTTCGCAGAGCCGGGTGGAGGTGGTAGATGGGGAGAGCCTACTTTTCAAGTACTAGAAGATGAGCTTTCTTTGGGCAATGTTCTTTTATTTTTCAAATGGACATTTGAACTGCACGGATTTAATGGCACCAGTTTAATGGTTTTTCTTCTTTGTTTTTGCAGAAACAAACAATCACTGCTGTCAGAAAAGAGGTAATTACTCTCTCAGTTCCAGGGAAGCATGATTCTAAAATCTAACAAATTATACGCACTTTGCTTTATGCTCCGAACTCAGTAATGAAGTGAAATCCATGTGTAACATTCAGACAATTATTTCTAAGTTAATGGGCAGCGAAGGATCCTTGGTAAGGTCTGAATGGGGCAGATGCCAGGCTCGGGATGTGAAATGTCCCTTGAAGCCACACATCTGAGGGATGGTCAGAGAGGACTGTGGCAGTGAAAGCTGTTGTGTCCACATCCCTAAGCTGGACCCTGTTCTTACAATATCCATTTGGAATCTGTCCAGGGACAGGCGACCTACGTTGGCCAATCTCTGCAGGACCTAAGCATACATCTCTATATCTCACTTCAATGCTGTTTGAGACATTTTCCCTGCAAGGTGTTGACTTTTCTCAAACTGATGCATGATGGGTTAAAGAGGATACTAACTAGGAGTTTGAAGTGTGGGCCTGAGCCCTGTTGTCAGTGAGGTAGCTTACACTGTTGATATGGATGAACGGCCTCTGATCTTGGATCCGCGTGCAGTGTCGTAGTTAATGGTACTCAAGGATGGGGAGTTGGAGATGGTATTAGTTTCTTTTGTGTTGCTATGACCAAGTACCTGACAGAAGCACCTTAGGGAAGGAAGGGTTCATTCTGGCTTACCGTTTTAGGGGATGCAGTCCACCATGGTGGGAGGGTCACAGCAGCAAGAGCATGAGGCAGCTGGTCACATGGCACCCATAGTCAAGAAAGGGAGAGAGATGAATGTGGCTGCCCAGCTGTCTTCTTTCTCTTCAGTACTGGATCCCAGCCCATGGCCTGGTGTTGTTCACCTTTAGGGGGTATCCTCCCATCTCCATCCTATCTAGAAAGCCCCTTACAGACATGCCAGAGGTTTGTCTCCCAGGTGATCCCGTCACATTGACAGTCGTGGTTGGTAATCATGTTTTTACCAATCACATGATTGGTAACAACCATCTTTCTCTCTTCCAGATCATGTATTACCAGCAGGCCTTAATGAGGTCCACTGTGAAGTCTTCAGTGTCCCTCGGAGGGTATGTCCCTGATTTGTTGGTCTTGCTAATGCACAAGCAACAGGGGGGCAAGAGAATGTCTGCTTTAAGTCAGACATGACAGAGTTCGTGGGAACCTGCGGTCCTTCCCCACACACAGATAAGAAAGAGCCTTGCCTCTTCCTCAGACATCAGGAAATGCATTGGCTCAGAAGGTCCCATTTGACCGGAGGCCGAAGGGTTTGGGTAGCGAATTTAAGCTCCCAAACAACAGACACTGTCTTGTCAGAGGCGGAATCCAGAGGGTCAATGACAGTTATAGCTTCCAAGATGGCACCGGGACATGACAAACTGAGTCAGCTTTGGATCAGAAAAGTTTCCTGATGACATGTGAGGCGGCCGTGTTTGAAGTAGGGACCGAAGACTGGCAAAGGGATTGGATTGGGAGAAAACACCACTGCTTCCCAAGCACAATAGGACAGCTCTTTCCCAAACAGCTAGCTGCCCATCCCAGGAGCTGTCCGACGTTCTGAGAAGGCGGTAATAAGCACGGAACTAAGTCGGTCCCGGAAGAGGGGGCGATTAGCCCGTGTGGTTATCCGGTCTCTCTGGGTCGAGTTTCCAGGAAACCCTTTTCTATCTGCTTTTCAGAATCGTCAAGTACAGTGAACAGTTCTCTTCCAACGACGCCATCATGTCAGGCTGCCTTCCAAGCAATCCTTGGATAACGGATGACACTCAGTTCTGGGATCTAAATGCCAAATTGTATGTATTTCAAACGTTGGGATTTCCACAAATCTGATTTTTTTTTTTTTTTTGCGTGTGTAGGTGTGTGGTATGCTCGCGCGTGTGCATAAGGGTTTCCATGTGTGTGGGTACATGTGTTCACATGTTGGAGGCCTTATGTTAATACCAGGTGTCTCCCTTGACCCATCTGTACTTTATTTATTGAGGCGTGGTCTCTCACTGAACTCACAGCTCACCAACTGGCTGGTCCCGCTAGCTAGCGGTCCCTAGGGATCCCATCGCTACCTCCTAAGTGCTGGGATTACAGGTGGTACCAAACCTGCTTCGTTTTCACGTGGGTTCTGGAGATCCAGACTGTTCTTCGCATTTACACGGCAAATACTTTGCCCGCTCAGCCAACTCCCCAGCCAAACAGTACTTCTTTTTAGGATGGACTGTTGTTCAGCTGGAATTCATTAAGCCCTGAGTTCCACCCCCTCCACACAATATAAACCAGGCGTGGGTAGTGCACACCTGTGGTCTCAGCACGTGGCAGGCAGGGGGATTAGACATCCAAGGTTCCTAAGCTACATAGCAAGTTCGAAGCCAACCTGGTATACACGAGGCCCTGTCTCAATTTTTTGTCTTTCCTTTTGAGTTGTAATTCACATGTCATACAATTTGCCCATTTAAAGCATACAATTCAATTCTTGATATATTGATAGAGTAATGAATTTTTTTTTTTTTTTTGCTGTTGTTGTTTTTTGAGACAGGGTTTCTCTGTTGTAACTCTGGATGTCCTGGAACTCACTCTGTAGACAAGGCTGGCCTCCAAGTCACAGAGATCCACCTGCCTCTGCCTCCCATGTGCTGGGATTAAAGGTGTGGGCCACCACGGCCCAGTTTGCAACTGTTTTTAAAAGAAATCTGTGCCCTTTAGCTGCTACCTCTCTCCCCCAAATCTCCATCCCTCCGGCTCCTCCTAGATGACCACTAGTCAATCTATTTTCTGACTGTCTGTATTTGCCTCTTCTAGAGTTTTTTTTTTTTTTTTCCTACAGATGAAGTCATAGGATATACGATCTTTTATTAAGCATTTTCCACTTTGTGCTAGACTTTCAAAGTGTATCCATGTTGTAGGGAGAATCAGCATGTCGTTTCAGTTGTGGATAAGTTATGTTCCTTGTGAATAGACCATGTGCACATCTGTCTGACTACTGGAGGACATCTGGGCTCTTGTACCTATCTTTGTAACTAGCTTTGCAACTATCATGAATAATGCTGTCACAAACATCCATGCACGTTCAGGGGAAAGGGAAGCCTTGGTGAGTGACAGGCGCCTGGCTGGTGGCTGTGACCGTAGCATCCCTTCACCAGTGTATCACTGGGATTCTATCCTGGCTTGGAGGTGGAGCCTGATCCTTCACGGATTGTCTCCAGACTGAGTTCTTTCTCCCCTGAAGATTTTTTTTTTGGCACAGGGTTCCTCTGCAGAGTGGCCTTCCCTCAGTTCGGGGAGGCCACACCTTGAATGTGAACTTCCGGGAACTTGTTGGAGGCTGCCTCTTCCCAGCAGGTGGCTGCTTGGATTGTGTGTCTGTGCAGAGGTTGGAGGGCAGAGCAAAACTGAGGTCCGGAGGAGACTTGGGCTAAGGGCCTCACGGATATTGGTGGGGACTAGTGCTCATCACACCCAGGCCAGCTCTGAGCACAGCTCCTGTCTTCCGAGGACTGTTACATTAGCCATTCGTCATCCTTGCAGGGTGGAAGTGCCAACCAAGCTGCGGGTAGAGCGATGGGCCTTCAACTTCAGTGAACTGATTCGAGACCCCAAGGGCCGACAGAGCTTCCAGTACTTTCTCAAGAAGGAATTCAGTGGTGAGTTCTCCTTTATTTCCTTTCTTCTTTCCCTCTTCCTACTCCCCCCACCCCCAAGTAGGGATTTCATGTAGTACAGGCTAGCCTTGAACTCTCTTTAAAGATGGCCTTTAACTCTTGATTCCTTTGACTCTATCTCCTAAGCGCTGGGATTACAGGCACGTGACACTCGGTTTTATATACGGTCCTATGGATCAAACCTAGGGCTTGGTACATGCTAGGCAAACACTAGCACCTAAGTTACCTCCAAGGCCTTAGTTCTTTTTTAATTTAAAAAAATTTTTTTAAAGCAATTCTCCCTTTAATGACCAGCCTAGGGTTTTAGGAGTTTCCCAATGGGTGCTTCCATACCTTGCGAAGACTTTTAAACAGGGCTTTTCCAGGTGTAAGATTCCTCCATAGGTCCAGAACCATTCCTTTCCCATAGGCTCAGAAAGATACCACAGACTGCGAGGAAATTGTATCTTCTCTAAAATGTATCTTAGCCTCGTTCATGTTTCCAGGGGCTCCATCCCTTCCTGGCTTCCCACACTTCCCGCACTTCACTGATCAGAGTTCCTGTAACCCACATCCCTGGCATCTCTGACCGTTCTGTAACCCACATCCCTGACACCTCTGGCCGTTCTGTAACCCACATCCCTGACACCTCTGGCCTTCCTGTAACCCACACCCCTGACACCTCTGGCCCCCTACCCCATCCTAAGTACAGCAGGCTGAAAACTGAACAAACTGGCTTTCTCAATTTCTCTGCTAGACGTTCTGCATTTTCAACCCAACTCTGGCTTTATTTATTTATTTTTTTTTTAAGGATTTTATTTTATGTGTTTTGCCCTTGCCTGTATGTATGTCTGTGTACCATGGGCATGCAGAGCCCCGCACAGGTCAAAAGAGGACATAAACTGGAGTTATAGATGGTTATGTGGGTGCTAGAAATCAAACCTGGGTCCTCTGGAAGAACAGCAAGTGCCCTTAACCACTGAGCTGTCTCCCCAGCTCTCCAAGGGTGTCTTTAAGCACTTGCTTGCTTGTACCCGCCCAGGGATGCCTTTCTGACTGCACTGAGTTGCAGTCTCTGTGGTTTTAAAGCCCCCAAGATGATTCACACACAGTGTCCCCACCTGCCCTGGTTTCTTCCTGGCCTTCAGAGTGTGTGGACTTTAGTAGAGGGGTTCCATCTCTTGAGCGTCTCATTCACCGAGAAACATCTGGGAACACGGGGAGACCAGATTAGAACCAATTACACATCCAATTCCTTTGCCACCTTTCTGGAAATATTGGCTTTTATGGGATTCATTTATCTGTTCATGGAATTCCAGTATCGGGAGGGGATTAGGGGCATCCTGATTGGGTTTGAGACTCAGGCTTATTACACTTAAAGCAGGCAGTCTGTAGACCTGCTCTTGAAGCAAATCATACTGGACATGCCTTTAGTCTGGATGATGGCCAGGCACAGAGCATTGCATTAGAACGCGGAGCTCTGTAAATCATTCTCTCTAGTCAAGCCTGATTGCATCATGTAATAACCTTCAGAAAAGATTCATGGGAAACGAGTGTGTGTGTGTGTGTGTGTGTGTGTGTGTGTGTGTGTGTCCGCGCACCCGAGCACCTAGTCCACCCAGTGAATAAGTGGAAATGGTGCCATCTAGTGGCCAAGACACAATCTGCATGCTGAGCTTCTCCACCAACTCATTTCTTGGTAATAGTGAGCGTTCACAAAAGATTCTCATGCATCACTGAAACTATATTATTGACACTCTCCTCGGGAGATTCATAAGGATTCGTGTATGAACATGGGATAGAAACAATAGGCTTTCATATTTAATTACAAACTTAAATTTAGGTATGGTCCGTATGAAATTCATCCCCTCCCCTCTTAAAATGTAATTTCATGTAACCCAGGCCAACCTCAGTTTCACTGGGTAGCCAAGGATGGCCCTGACATCTGAGTCCTCTGAAAGAGCAACAAAGCTCTTAATGGTGGAACTGTCTCCTCAACTCTTGAATTTGAGTTGTTTTGACCTTTGGCTTTTATGAATACTGCAGTGAACATGCCTGTGTGGGTTTTAATGTGCTTATCTAATATTTTAAAATGAGTGTGTATATGTATTCACATGTGTGTGAGCACATATGTATGTGTGTGAGCACGTGTGTGTGTGTAAGTACACATGTTATGTGTGTGTGTGTGTGTGTGTGTGTACGCCCTTGAGTGCAGAGGCCTGAGAGGTCGACCTCAGG
>JAMJFZ010001881.1:6787500-6870000 GCA_026225945.1 Cricetomys ansorgei
GAGTGTGGGTATTCACATGACAGAGGGCCTCGGGTACCAGTCTTCTCCTCCACCTTGTTTGCTATAGGGTCTCATTATTGCTGGGTATACCAGCCTAGCTGACCACCAAGCTTCTGGGAATTTCTCTTGCCTTTGCCTCCCATCTCACAATAGGGGTACTGGGACTGCAGATGTGCAAGCACATCTGGCTTTATGTGGGGCCTGGGAATCCAAACTCAAGTCCTCATGATCACACACAAGTGCTTTATTCACCGTGCTTATCAGTTTTGTCAACTGGACACTAAACTAGACTTACCCTGGAAGGGGGAATCTCAGCTGAGGAAATGCCTTCATAAGATTGTCCTGTGGACACGTTAGCGGGCATTTTCTTGATTAATGATCAATGCGGGAAGGCCTAGCCTACTGTGGGCAGTGCCACCCCTGGCCAGGTGGCCCTGGGTGGTTTTAGAAAGCAGACTGAGCAAGCCACAGAGAACAAGCCAGTAAGCAGCACTCCCCCACGACCTCTGCTATTCCTCTCTCCAAGTTCCTGCCTTGAGTTCTGTCCCTGACTTCCCTCAGTGATGGAGTGTGACCTGAGAGCTGTTCACTGAAATAAACCCTCTATTTCCCAAGTTGCTCCTGGTCATTGTGACATTATGACAGCAACAGAGAGCAAATTAGCATGTGCACTGAGACATCACTCCAGGTCTGTATGTCTTTTCATAGATCAGCACATAATTTACTGTTGGTTGCAACAGTTTACCATTTTGTTGCTGCATAGAAAGTACTTTTCCATGCATCGTCTTTTCTGTTTGACTACTATTCCTGGGTATCTCCTTTCGCATTCAACCGTTTATATCAACCTCTAGATTTTCTTGTGTTGGCTTGGTTTTGAGACAGGGTCTCACATGGTAGCCCAGGCTGGCCCAGAATTCACTGCGAAGCCCCGGAAAGCATCAAATCCATGACAATCCTCCTGCCTCATCTTCCCAAGTGTTGGAACTTCAGACAGGAGCCACCATGCCTGGTGGGATGGTTTTTAATTCTGCTTTTCCCAGCTGCTTGACCTCGATATCTGTGTCTAGGTGTCACACAGGTGACGATATACCTAGAAAGTTCCAAATCACTGATGATGCTGGTCAGTTTTCTGTCACTATTACAAATGCCTAAGTTGACCAACCCTTTCTCTTTAGAAAGGGTTATTTTGGCTCTCAGTTTTGGAGACTCCAGTTCATGAATGCTTGCCCTCATTAATCTGGGCCTGTGGTGAAGAAACATCATGGTAGACTGTGCAGCTCTTCTCAAAACCAGAAAGAGGAGACTGGAGCCCCCATATCCCCTTCAGGACCACACCCCCAGGCACCTAAAGACTTCCTTCTATACCCTACCTCTTAAAAGTTCTACCATTTCCTAGTATTGTTCGGCCCTATGAGGCCTATTGTCCAAGACCAAACCAGGCTCGATTTCCGAGACCTGTCTTTCTTCCGCATAGCAGTGACTCAGCATAGCCTGCTCTACCTAGCAACTGCCACATAACAGAACTCCGCTGGCCCACTGCTCTCACACCACTTTACTCCTCCCTCTACATAACCTCAACCCATCCCGCGTACCACCCCCTCCCTCTCGGCCTATTTAAGGGGCTGACTTTTTCAGTAAAAGGAGTTCCTGCTTCGACAGTTCTCCCGGCTCAGTGTGTGTCTTTTCTCCCAGTGGGGAGAGGTCGGGCCACCGATACTCACCATCCCACTCAGCCCCGAGGGGGACAGGCTGGTCCCTCTCCCCCTCAACGACTCGTTCTGTCGGGACGCCTGCCATAGTATCCACCACCCTGAGGATTCCACCCTCAACACCTGGACATTTAGATAATATATTAGCACTGATGGAAGACATTTTGCTTTTGACGTGGGAAGCCTAGAAGTTTCCCAGAGCCTCTAGGCTGGTGTAGAATCCTGACTGTGACACATCTCATCAATGCGGCTGACAGCAGTAGCTGAGCAGAGCCCAGGGCCCACGTTCTCAGTGGAGCCACGGAGGACTCCTCACACTGGGAACACGTGGACCTCCGTGCACGTACAGTGGGGCTCCTGTTGAACCTCAGGGAGCAGGGCCTCTGAAAGCTGTCAGAGTAAGTCTGACGGTACTTTCAGGATTGCTGAAATGGTTTGCTTCCTTCCAAATTCCCACTTGTAGGAATTTATCCTGAAAAAAACACTTGCAAATGCCCTCTTGATACTGAGAGATGAGTAAATTTATTCATTGGTTTTTGTAACGAGGACATATTGAAAACAACTGCTCTGCAGTAGTGAAATGCCTGTCTGGCTTTGAGCATATGCAAATCAGAGAGTATACATTCTGAAGCTATGAAAGTAATGCAAAGTGTCAATAACGGTAAAATAGTATCAAGCTACACAGTGCATGCGTGTGGCGTATGTGATGTGGCCCCATTTTTAATGCATAAAAAATTTTCAGGCTGCACAGGAAAATTCTGCAAAGGCAATAATGCGATGATTCGCATCAGCTAAACTTTTCTTACGTTCTGACAAGACACCCGAAAGGAGGCGGTGGGGTTGCCCCACAGTCTGGGGTGCAGTTTATTGTGGGAGAATGTAGCACTGAGGGCGACTCCCAGGAGGCAAAGAGAGATGAATTCTAGTCATCTCCTCACTTTCTTCTCCTCTTGTTGCTCAGTCTGGGAGCCCAGCCCTTAGGACAGTAACACCCCACGTTACTCTTCCGCCGAACCTCCTGGAAACACCCTCACAGACGTGCCAAGAGGTGTGTTCCCTAGATAGTTCCAACGCCGTCAGGTTTACAGTGAGGATTAGCTATCACAAGGCATCTTGTCGGACCTTCAGCAAAGTCACAGTCATCTGACTCCAGCTGGAGTCTATCGGCGAAGAGCTCCAGCCCTTGCTGGTTGCCCACGGTGCCGCTTGGTCTCCATGAAAACTCATGGATCAACCGTCTCTTGCCAAACCAAGGGTGTGAGGAGTTTTAATAAACATTGCCCTCCACTCCAGGAGGTTTGGGGACATAGTGTGATGGGGTTTGCTAGGGCTCTGGATCCTCTGCTTGATAGCCCAGGTTCCTGGCAGACAGGCTGGCTGTGCTGGGCTGTGGCTTGGTCTTAGAACAGAGCATATCAAAATGCAGAAAGCATACTCCTTAGGTCCTTCTGTTGTCAAAGGGCAGTGTATCCTGGCCTGGCAATTCTCAGACCCTAACAAGAGCATTAGCAATACAGCAGAGGGAGACTGGAAGAGCCAGAAGGGAGAACAAGCTGTTTGGCAGCTCCCCATACAGCAGCTGTATGACCATTTGGTGGGAGGTGGGGCAAGTCTGGAGCGAAGCATGGAGTGACACTTAAGTCTCCGGGCTTCAAGTGGCATGTGTCCCTTCTGAGCCCCTATGTGCTTGGATACACGTTTGGATGTTTTTCATCCGTGTCTACAGAGATGTCACTTTCCCCACCGTGAAGGCATGTCATTACATTACACCATTCCATGCTACACCATTACAGAGCAGTTTGACTCCTTGTAGGATAAAGACAGTCAGATGGAGACACTCTGAGCCAATGCCGACTGGTTCAGAGAAACCCCAGTAGAGCTTTGATGAGGGGTTTGGGGAGGAGGGATTGTTGACAAGGCTTTGGAGCCAGGGACAGCAGCTGCTCCCCTGAGCTGGTCCATTGACTTGGCACTGGTGTGGCCAGCAGCCAGCAGGGTAAGGCAAGGAGAGGACAGCCCAGCGGGTCCTGAGCTCCTGCCTGCTTCCTACTAAAGTGTCCTCGTTGTCTTCCAGGGGAGTTCAAAGATGACCGCAGGGGCCTGAGAGATAGATCATGGTTAAAAGTACTTGTTGGTCTTGTAGACGACCCAGGTTCGGTTCCCAGCACCCACACGGTGGACTGATGTAGAGGCAAGAGAGGAGACAGGAGGGCTGAAATTATAGGTAGCTCATGCTGGCAATTGGTTGGGAAGCTCAGTGTGGTGTCCACCAGAGCACCTGTACCCCTCCTGTAAGTGGGTCCCAGGCAGGTGTTTTGTTTCCTGTAGAGGAGCATTTTCATCTGCCAGAACTGGGGTACTGCTAACACCAGGTGATTGAAGGATAGGATTGCTTCTAAGCATCCTACAGTATACATGATTGGCCCTCACAACAAATAATTTTCCAGCCCCAAAGGTCAGTAGGTTGAGAAACCCTACTTTAACGCATGCCGATCTCAGATTGGTCAGTGTACATGCATGCTTTTTTCCCTCAAGCAGCTACTGAGAAAATTCAGGCTCTTTTCATCCAAAGGCCCATAGCATCTCCCTTGTGTGCTTTCCTAAACAGAACAATTGCAACATGTCTAGATTCCACTGAAAGAGACACAGATCCCACTTTTCAATGCAAAGAATATCAAATAACTTATGACCATTTTTTAAAAGATTTATTTTTATTGTATGTGTACTAGTGTTTTGTTTGCATGCATGTATGTGCACCACATGTATGTCTGCTACCTGCAGAGGCCAGAAGATGCTGGATCTCCTGAACCTGTGAGCCACCGTGTGGGTGCTGGGAACCGAACCCGGGTCCTCTACAAGACCAACAAGTACTTTTAACCATGATCTATCTCTCAGGCCCCTGCGGTCATCTTTGAACTCCCCTGGAAGACAATGAGGACACTTTAGTAGGAAGCAGGCAGGAGCTCAGGACCCGCTGGGCTGTCCTCTCCTTGCCTTACCCTGCTGGCTGCTGGCCACACCAGTGCCAAGTCAATGGACCAGCTCAGGGGAGCAGCTGCTGTCCCTGGCTCCAAAGCCTTGTCAACAATCTCTCCTCCCCAAACCCCTCATCAAAGCTCTACTGGGGTTTCTCTGAACCAGTCGGGCATTGGCTCAGGGTGTCTTCATCTGACTGTCTTTCCACTGTTCTCCAATCTAACCCCATCCATCTTCCCCATAATCCTTTATACCTATACCTCACCTACTCCTGAGTCCCTGAACACTTCATCCCAAAGTCCTCTCATTACCGGCTTAGGCATGGAAATGCACCATTAGTGATTTAATCTCCACAAGGCATTTCTCTCTAATTGCTAGTCATGGATGATAATTAGCAGCCGTTAATTCCTGATCATTAACAAGCTGATACTTAGAGGTAATGGCAGCGATGATCATCATAAACCACACTCCCGGGCCCCAGTTTCCAAGGGATGACACTGCATTGTGGTATCTCCAGCTCAGGAGTGAGCTGGCACCCTTCGTTTTTGTTTCTGACAGCAATGATCGGAGAACTGATGTCTCTCATCTTTAATTTCATGTTCCTCTCCGGCTACAGAAATCATGTGTGTTCTTTTAGAAACCTTCTGGAGCACGAAAAGTATAAAGAACATAAAATGTACATAACCTGATTACCTCGAGCATCTTCTGTTGATATTTGGGTTTATTTCTTCACAGTCTGAATTTTTCACGAAACTGAGTTTCTGTTAAATCCATGGGTTTGCAGTCTGCTCTGTTCATTGGACATTGTATGGTAAGCATCTCTCATGTGCAACTTACACAAATTGTTGGTGGCGCACACCTTTAATCCCAGCACTCGGGAGGCAGAGGCAGAAGGATCTCTGAGTTTGAGGCCAGCCTGGTCTACAGAGTTCCCAGACGGCCAGAGTTGCACCGAGAAACTGTGTCTCAGATAAATAAATAAATAAATACATACTTACATACATACATACATACATGCATACATACCAGAAGCTACATCCCTGTAGTACCCCCTAGGAAGCCCCCAAATGTTTGTTACTCTAATCCTTATGTAACACGTGGTCACTTAGAACATGTTCTAAAGACCCATGCCTAACGCATTTCTAGATTCCTGAACAATCTCTTTGTATGTCTCTCCACCTCACACTCCTCACCCCTTCCATTTCTCCAGTAGAAAAATCAAAGGGTCTAGGCACAGAGTGTGGAGTTCAACCTGGTTTCAATTCAGTCTGCCACCTATGAAATCCTGTAGGCTGCTTGGCACCTCTAAACCTCAGTTTCCCCATCCATGAAATGGAGTTAATACTACCTACTCATGGAGTTCCTGTGAGGCCTTGGTGCAGGTAATCGATAGCTAGTCAGTAATTTATAAATAAGTGAGACACCACAAAAAAAGCATAAATATGTTTGCAATGAATTGTTAAAATCGTTACTTTTTATCCCCTTTCTCTGGAAAGGGAGGGACTCTTGGGATTTGCCTAAAGCACACTGCAGACTTAAGGGCCTGTTCTTGTAGAGTTCCCAGGCGAGGTTACCTTCAGCCTCTTCTTCTGTGCCTTGCTTTACTGATTCGGATCCAATCTCCTCTCCACTTTCATCTCTCCAAATCTCTAAGACCCGAATCTTTCTCATCTCTGCCAAGCTTAACATTAAAATTGGCTGCTCAGCTTCCGCCAGGCAACAGCTGTCGGATTTCAGGCACTCCGATCTGTCTGTTCTGTGAAAAGCAGGGCTTTAGTCCATTGTTACTGAATAATAATGCCCTACACTGGGTCCAGCTTCAGCTTTTGCAAACTACAGTCTGATCCGCAGAGGCAGTTAATCCCCCCAGCAATTCTGGGGAAGGGGCAGAACAGGTCTTTCTATTCTTTTTAAATTTTCTATTCCCCCAAAGAGCCGCATGGTTCTCAAAGTGGGTTTCCCAGACCCCTTATTTTGTGGCTAAATAAGTCTGGGGAAATTTGGAATAACTGAAACTAAACCGGATTGTCGGCCTTAACCCTATGCAATGTGATTCCTCCAAACCACGATATAACGCTTCCTGACGCCCTCTCCCCTCTAGAATATTCCGCAGAACTATTGCTCTAGCCGTCACCACACCGTGTAGAGACTGACTTGGCATTTCACATTTCCCTTCCTCGTCAAAGTCAATACAGGAAGGGCTGTAGAGCCTTAGAGTCCCACAGTCTCCTGCCTTGCAGACCCTACCTTCACAAGCCTCCAGAGAGCCGGCATGCGGCTGGTGCCGTAGCTCTCCCAACTCGTCTGTGGCCAGCTGCTAGGGTAGGGCTGCCACTGTGAGATCAGGGCAAGAAATGACCCCTTCCAGACAAAGCACTAACACCCTCTCCCCTGACACCCAGCAGTAAGCTCAACTTCACAGAAGAACCTAGTTTCTTTCTTTCTTTTCTTTTCTTTTTTTTTTTTTTTTTTTGTTTTTGAGGTTTTGTTTTTGTTTTTTGAGACAGGATTTCTCTGTTGTAACTCTGTCTATCCTGGAACTCACTCTGTAGACCAGGCTGGCCTCGAACTCACAGAGATCCTCTTGCCTCTGCCTCCCGAGTGCTGGGATTAAACGCCTAGCACCGCCACCTTCAGGCAGAACCTGGTTTCTGAGGT
This sequence comes from Cricetomys ansorgei, assembly GCA_026225945.1. Taxonomy (NCBI): domain Eukaryota; kingdom Metazoa; phylum Chordata; class Mammalia; order Rodentia; family Nesomyidae; genus Cricetomys; species Cricetomys ansorgei. The sequence continues at coordinate 6,794,844 of JAMJFZ010001881.1, forward strand.
TTTTCAGGCATCTTGGCATCCACCTATGCTTAAATCTCAGCCAAGGCATGACATCATCTCTTGGTAGGGTCCTCAGGACACCGCCCAGGCCCTGTGCTTGGTGGATCCCACCATGGTGATGTTTCACTGTTTCAAAGTTTCTAATCTTGCAACACTCAAAGTTGCCCACACCGTGAGAACCTTCTGTGTGAGCTGCTACAAGTTGGACCTTAGTCCTTGCCCACACTAGGCGTACTTCTTTCAGAAGTGGTTCCTCATGCCCTCATCTGGGCTTAGGCATCAGTAACTTTTTTCATCGTTGTAACAAAATGCATGGCAAAAGCAACTTAAGGAAGAGGGTTTTGTTGTTGTTGTTTTTAAGCTCACAGTTTGAGGGTACACAGTCCTTTGTGGTGGTGACATCATGGTGGCAGGAGTGTGAGACAGATGGTCACACTGTGTCTGTAGGAAGCAGGGAGAGGCTGAATGAGCTCATGATCAGCTTAGGACCCTCCCCCATAGAAGCTGCGGTCCATGTTCAGGGTGGGTCCCCCCCTCTGCAGTTATACCTTTTCGGAGATGCCTCACAGCATACCCAGAGGTATGTTGCCATGGTGACTCAATCTAATCAGGCTGGCAACATACTCTCTCGTAGCAGGTGCCACATTGCAGTGCTGTCTCCCGTTAACTTGGCAGTATTTCTCAGACTTTAGCAGGCAGACAAACTCCCCTGGGTCTTCTTAAAATGCAAATTCTGATTTAGCTACATTTCTCGTCACTGTTACAAAATACCCAACAGAAGCATCTTTAATGGATAAAAGATTGATTTGGGTTCATGGTTCCAGTGCATGCATCATAGGGAGGAAGAAACAGCATTTGGGGCAGAAGTGAGTGGAAGAATCTCTTCATGTCCTGATGAAGCAACAAACAGAGGCGGATATAGTTTCATGGCCTATCCCCAGTATCTTACTTCTGCCAGCTGTACCACAGTGCCAAAGGTTTCATAACTCCCCCCAAACAACACTACCAGCTAGGAAACAAGTACAAAAACATGAGCCTACTGGGGACTATTTCAGCCCTATCCAATAACAAAACATTGAAGGGTTCTGAGTCCGTGATCTCAATGCTGCTGGTCCATGAACAACACTTGGACTAGCAAAGATCGATTTTTCTCAACTTCAGTTTCAGTTAGAATTTACCTGGGAGCAATTTTTCAATGTGCCACTCAAGTCCCAGATGAGCACATATCAGAATCTGTGAGGATTCTCAGCCACTCCTGACTGAGTCTTGGTTGCAGCCACAGTATGGATGCCCCAAGCCAGGCCATGGACTCCATTTTCCACTACATCCCCACTCTGAGCCCTGGGATCGTCAGATGAGTTCATAGCTCATCTTGGACAGACTCTCAGCTTTCCTCTGGATGGTTCAGAGCTGGCTCCTGACAGCGAAGAGCTCTAAGCAGGGAACAATCAGTCCACATCCTTTAGGTGGATTTGAAAGCCCTGTTGAAATTGGCCTTTGGTCTGGCTGCTTTACATGTGCTGACCCAGTTTCCAGTTGGATCAGAGCCACACAAGGAAGACTTCCCCCAAGCAAGCAGCCTTCTCTGCCCCTTTGTGTCTCCGCAAGACTGATGCCCACTCCTGCTTCTGGAGCAGTCAGAGAGCAGTTGGCCCTTGGAGTCCTTGACAACTCAGAGGAACCTACCCAGAAGAGCTCTCTCCCTACTTCTTCCTGTCTGGTGCCTCAGCCATGGGCCTCAGTGGGTTGTATTGAACTGCTTTGGGACACCATTGTTCTAGATAGGTAGTTCTTCAGGGGCAAGGGCAGAATGTTCACCTTCGTATCTCTCATATCTGACAAGATGGATGGATGGATGGATGGATGGATGGATGGATGGATGGATGGATGGACAAATGAATGGATGGGTGGATGAATAGGTGGGTGGATGGATGGATGGGTGGGTAGATGGATGGATGGATGGATGGATGGATGGATGGATGGATGGATGGATGAACAGATGGATGGATGGACAAATGAGTGGATGAATAGATGGATGGATGGATGGATGAATAGATGGATGGGTAGATGGATGGATAAATAGATGGGTAGCTGGATGGATGGATGGATGGATGGATGGATGGATGGATGGATGGATGGATAGGTGGGTGGATGGATGGGTGGATGGGTAGGTGGGCAGATGGGTAGGTGGGTGGATGGATGGTAATATGTAGTAAGGGGAACTCATATTACAAGGAGATAGATACAGTACTCTTATGAGAAAACTGTGAATAACTTGGGTGCAGAAGAGGGTCACCCTTATGTGGATATGGCCTAGAAACTAGGAAGGGGGCTGGTTGCTCTTATTTATCCAGTGACCCACAGCAGACTGGCTTTAGTTACTGCTCACCACCTCCTGCTTATGCTCCCTCCCTGTCCCCATAGCCCATTCTGCCCACGTGAGACTGCCCTGGTAGCTACCCAGTGATCACCCAGGAAGATGAGTGCCTGTGGGAGGAAGGCCCTGACCCTGCTGAGCAGTGTCTTTGCTGTCTGTGGCCTGGGGCTACTGGGCATCGCGGTCAGCACCGACTACTGGCTGTACCTGGAGGAGGGCATCATCCTTCCCCAGAACCAGAGCACGGAGGTCAAGATGTCCCTGCACTCAGGCCTCTGGAGGGTCTGCTTCCTTGCTGGTAAGAACACTCTTGCCCTGGGGAATCCTTGCCCCAAGGGGTTTTCTGCCTACTTAGAGATGCCCGGGAGGTGACAGCAGCCAGTTCGCTGCAGGCAATCTCCACCGACTCTGGGAAGTGCTGCAACAGTAAGCAGACTACAGACCCAAACTGAGATCCTGATTCACGATGTCCACTTGGGCAAGCTCTCTCAGGTCCCAGGGCTCACTTCCCTCCTAAAAGATCCATGCCAGTCTGGCTCCCCCACACTCTGCCTCTCAGCGCCAAATGACACCTGGCAGATCTAAATCACTCTGCAGGCCTCACCTTAGCTCCTCAGGTTATTGAGCACACGTAACCTCCCCAATGACGCCGCAAGGCAGACTAATCATTGCCACTTTACAAAACGAGGACGTGAAGACTGTGTCAGAGTAAGCGCATCTCCAGACTCCTACTTCACTGACATCCACAAGTTCAAGGAACAGGAAATGCTCAAGCAGCACAAAGAAAGCATAAATGTGGGGCCTTCTGGGTCTGTGGGACGATGCAGATTTTGATCCTGCTATTGTGGGACTTCCTTTTAGCTGGCCGGGGATTCTCTGGAACCAAGTCAGTTACTACACCAGGAGCCCCGTCCTTGAGGCCTTTATCACAGACTAACTTCCGCCCCACTAAGGAGTAGCCTCCTCATGTCCTGCAAGACCTATGTAAGCAGTGCTGGCCAGGATAGTCACAGTCTGGCCCCTGAGTTTCTCCCGTGGGATCCTGGAACCTGTGTGTGTGTTGAGAAGAGACAAAGCTTGATTGCCCCAGCTTCTTCTCCCGTCTTGATACTAGGGCTTTGATGGATAAGTTAGGGGTTGGGTGGGGTTCAGCAGAAAGGAGACTTCCAGCTGCTTCAGCCTGGGTACCTTGTGTCACTTTGTAGAGTCTGCTTTAGAAACAGCATCCCACTCTGGCCCCATCTCCCTCTGCTTCAGATGCTGTAGCAACCATCTCTGCTTAACCAGAAGCAGAGTGTGAGGCCACAGAGGCCTGATTGACAAGGATGGAGGAGGGCGGGATGTTGTACAAAATCTACACTCATGCATCTGAAACAGCCACGCACCATCATCAGCCAAAAGCAACCCATGGCACCAGATGCTTGCTGGGTATAGAGTTCCTAGTGCTGACCTCTTTCCATGCTTTGGTCCTCACTGCGGGGGTGAGTGGCTGGGGGAAGAAGTGTCATCAAAGCATGTTCCCCACCCCTGCTGTGGGCCACCAGGCAGGGATGAAAACTCCCCTAGACTTTTTATTCAGCCCAGGTACAGAGACACAGGCCCAAGGATCCTAGAAGCGTTTGGAGTGTACTAACATCGGATCCACACTGGAGTAGGACCTGGCTTAGCAGTAATTTCTTGTCTCCGCAGGCGAGGAGCGGGGGCGCTGTTTCACCATAGAGTTTGTGATGCCCATGAACTCCCAGATGACATCAGAATCCACAGTCAATGTTCTAAGTAGGTTCCTGGAAAATTCTATCCTGGACCACTGGTGGGTAACAGAGGAGCCAAAAAAGGGAGGAGTCAGAAGTCCAGAATCTTCTCAAGAGCTAGCACCCTTGGCCTTAGCTGGTTATACTGGTCTAGTTTACTAGAGCTCGCTCTGAAGATTCCTTTTCCCAGGGTGAAGATAGATTGCCGGAACCCGTATCTCTGACCCCAGGAAATGAGGGAGCACTCACACCCAGACTGAACCAGCCTCTCTGAACTGTGACATGACTGACTTTATGACCTTGACTTTATCAGAGTTGCTTCTGACCCTCAGCATGAACTTGCAATGTTGCAATGCAATTTATCCCCCTGGTCTATCAGGAGGAGAGTCGGTTCCAGGACCCTTCGGATACAAACATCTATGAACACTTATCATATAAAATAATTTAATACTCGATGTGCATATAACCAACACACTTAGCCTGCAGACTTCAAGTCATCTCTAAACAACGGCTACTGCCTACGACAGTGGGAATGACTAGACCCGGTCCAGCCTCTTCCCTCCTCAGAGGTTAGGCTTATTACGTCACATGGCCCCAAACCCCTATCTTCTAATTGATGTGTTGCTCTTTCCTGCTCCATCTCAAGTCACCTGTTAGCACAGACTCTCAGGAGCCCGCGTAAACAGTGAAAACACTTTACTGGAAAGTCTGGGGATTTAGGTGATCTCTCAGGAACCAGAGACAAAGAGTGAGCTCTTTATTATACAGTAGAACTCCCCAAGTGATTATAGACTGAAGAAGAGGCAGTGCCTGTACCATGTAACACTCAGAGCATGCACCCTGGGAAACGGTGGATGTCTCTGGAAGATTAAGGGAGATGACAGGACCAGGCACCTCGCTGCTCTCCTAACGACAGGCAGTGTAGACTCCTGGGAAGGGAGCTTATACCTGAAGGGAAGACATCTCTAAATATGTTGGTAGTTGGGGTCAGACCTTCCAGCCCTGCACTGGGGACAAAAGCCCTGCCATCCTCAGGAGACCCCCAGACCACTCCTGTAGGAGAAGGGCTTCTAGGAACTGTTGGTAGACATTGCCGGAACATACTTCCTGGGACGAGGCACAGTAAGGAAGGTCACTGCAGCCTGACAGGCTGTCCCTCTGCTCCCTGCATTAGAAATGATTCGCTCGGCCACCCCGTTCCCGCTGGTCAGCCTCTTCTTCATGTTCATCGGGTTCATCCTGAGCAACATCGGGCACATCCGTCCCCACCGGACCATACTGGCCTTCGTCTCCGGCATCTTCTTTATCCTCTCAGGTAAGTTGTATTGCTCTCTCTCTATACACCCTGGGCTTCCGTTTTTAAGCTCCTGAGCAATTCTGCTTCAGGAAGTCCCGCTCACAGCTGTGAGCCAACACTGGATATAGAATGAGTTGAGCCGGTGACCTGGGCATAACAGAGTCTGGGCTGAAGAAGACTTCTGAGGTCCTTGGACCCACTCATGACCTTCCAAAAAAGCCTACGGGAGTGGGAGTGACCTGATGGGTTCACCCCGGGCAGAGCTGGGACAGGAACCCAACCACTGTCTTCACAATCCACGCCACCACCACCACGTTCTCCCTAGCTCCCACTGGTGGGTATCCATTCCTGTGTCAGAAAGGGCTGCATCCTTGGGTACGACTGCGGAAAATAAATACATGGGCCTTTGGAATAATGGTTCTTTCACCCCTAATCCTCAGCTACCCCAGAGACTCCTGCTTCTATGATTCATTCATTCACCCACTCATTCATTCACTCCGTCAGTCACCCTATCTATCAGACCCTATTCTGGGGCCTGGCATCACGGACAATAGAAAGGTCAAGGTCTAGAAGATATAAACTTGTAGCCTGAACATAGAAACTCAGAATGAAGAGGACTAGGGCAGGGGCCACCGGGAACTGCCATGGGGACCGAGAATAGTGGCTGAAATTCAGAACCAGGTTGGTCAGGGGAAACTGGAGCAGATGACCTAAACAGTGAACGGGAATGAGGCAGAGAAACGAGGTTAGACAGAAGAGGGAGCATGAGGACGGGGCAGCGATCCGGAGTCTCCGGGGTAGCTGAGGGAATGTGAGAAGTGCGACCGCAGAGGCACCTGAGTGGTCTCAAGATTTGGAATGACATCACATCTGGATGCTAGAGCTCACGCTGTCAGGAACAGTGTGAGGAAGGGAAGAGAGACGGGAGCCGGGGGATCTGGGCAGGGGTGGCCCCAGGCTCACAGGAGCCGGGCAATAGTGGCACACACTGAGACGATACTGAGACAGGAAGAAGTGCAAAGGTAAGTGCAATAGGGCCAGGACTAGGCTCTCGAGGGAGGCGTCAAGGGTGAGCGCTATTTTCTTGCTTGGGCATCACGTGGACGGCACTCACATCCACAATCTAGGAATCACAGGAAGAACAGCTTTACACAAAGAGCCCAAGATTAGTGTGGGAAACCCTGAGTTTAAGATGTCCATAAAGGAAAGGTATCTAGAAGGCTACCAGACATCAGGGTCTGGGACTCATGGAGTAGCCGTAATCAAAGGGAAAGATCTGAGAGCTATCAGTCTAAGGAATAAAAGCATGAATCCTGATGAGATCACACATGGGAAACATATCTGAGGAGTAAGGGAATGTGGTGGATAAGGCACTCTCCCCAGTGACCTCACAGAGACCTTTTCTCTAGAAGATAATGGAATGGCTTTCAGGACATGCATTTTAAGGGCCCTGAAATGGTTGACTGGAGAAAAAAAGATCTAGGAGTCGATGCTCAGATATAAGGTGGGTAAGTGGTTTGAATAAGATGGATGGAAACAATGGCTGGCTGGCTGGGTAGGTGGATGGATGGATGGGTGGGTGGTGAATGGATGGATGGGTGGATGGGTGGATGGATGGGTGGGTGGGTGGATAGATAGATGGATAGATGGATGGATAGATGGATGGGTGGATGAGTGGGTGGGTGGGTGGATGGATGGATGGATGGATGGATGGATGGGTGAGTGGGTAGATGGGTGGGTGGGTGGATGGGTGGGTAAGTGGATGAATGGGTGAATGGATAGATGGATGGATGGATGGATGGATGGATGGATGGATGGATGGATGGATGGATGGTTGGATAACTCTCTGGCACAGGCATCCTTATTGCCAGCTGGCTTTTCAGTCTCTTTAGGATCTTTCCCTATTTCCCCAATCATCTTTGAGCTTGGTGGCAGTCAGACTACACGACTCCCAAGGACCGTTCTTCCTTGCTGTTCTCTCCCTCTCTCTCTCTCTCTCTCTCTCTCTCTCTCTTTCTCTCTGTCTCTCCCCCCCCGCGCCCCCCCACTTGTCCATCCATTTTTGACCTACCCACAACCCACCAGTCACACCTTCTCCTCCCCTCTATCCCTTCCTTCCACTCTTTCATCCATGTAACGAATCCAATGACACCTGCGATACCATCAGCCCGACATTTGCATGGCGGTGTCCACCTTGCCAGAGCGGGACACACTCGAGCCAAGCTATTCCTTTTTTCTCAAATGAACTCCATAGCAGCCAAGATGCTTGGAGATCAGGACGCCTGAGATTCCAACAGTGAGTCGATCACAGAGTCATAAATCTAGGATGGAGCTAATCCACGTGAAGCGGCTTCACGGTAACAGCAGGACATTTGAGGGCAGGGGTGACTCGCTTGAGTTGGGTACAAAGGAAGGTTGAATCTCAACTATCTCCCTTCAAGAGCATCCTTGGAGAGGCCCCAGCGTCATAAAATAATGTGAATGGAATGAAACCCGAACGGCTCAACGTAGAGCGATTAATTACGTCTAGACTCAGCTATATTTACTAATTGATGAAACTGCTTCCCGAGGCAGTCACGTGCACAACAGCAGTTGGAGTTTGGGGCCCCAGTAGCCTCCTGTTTCAATGTTGGTCAGGATATGAACCAACTTCCCTTACACCTCCTGGCTGAAGATCTCAGAGAGGATGCACGCACTGTGGCCAGGTGGTCTGCGTAGGCTCCAGGCCACCCTGGTAGGCTCCAGAGAGATCTGTACCGCCCCCTGCTGGAGACAGTGATTAGGAGGAAGCCTTGCTGAGGAACCTTCTCTTAGTCCTCATGTTAATTAAAAAACAAAAACAAAAACAAAACTCTTGAAAGCTCAGGATTATCTTGGTCCTTCTAGGACAGCATAGTACCAAGAACCCAGAACAGGCCCAGTGAACAAGGATCCTCAGGAGGGCATTGGACAGGGGTGAGCATATCAATCATTAGGCTTGTGTCTTGGCCTCAGAAGAGTGGTTGGACAGGGAGACCTCCTACCTGCATCTGTTCACTACCTAGGTGATACTTGTATAGGCAGAGTCATCAGGAGGCATGCTCCTGCTCACTCTTGAACTCCGATTTGGAGGCTTTGTCCTGGACCTCCAGGCTGAACGTGCCCTTCCCTCCCCTGCCTTCCTCCAGGCCTCTCTCTTGTGGTGGGCCTGGTGCTGTACATCTCCAGCATCAATGATGAGATGCTCAACAGAACCAAGGACGCAGAGACCTATTTCAATTACAAATATGGCTGGTCATTTGCCTTTGCTGCCATCTCCTTCCTTTTGACAGAGGTAACCTGCCCCTTACTGCCCTGCGCCAAGTTGGTACTGCCGTACCTGGAGGGGAGGAGGGAACCATCCCACAGCACCTGGACCACCCACTCTACCGCTCTTTCCCAGAATGTGCCTCTCCCTGGCTTTCCTGGGTCTCTTCTACCCTGGCAGTTCCCAGGGCCCACTCCTGTCCACACATGCACTGGCCACCCCACAGGAGAGGCTCTATGGCTATGCCCCAGGAAGGCAGAGCTGGGGCATCACAGCAAGACCTCCATCGGTAAGCTCTCCTCTGCTTCTTTTTCTCTGCAGAGTGCTGGAGTGATGTCTGTATACCTGTTCATGAAGAGGTACACCGCCGAGGATATGTACAGACCCCACCCAGGCTTCTACCGGCCACGGCTGAGCAACTGTTCCGATTACTCTGGCCAGTTTCTACATCCAGATGCCTGGATCCGGGGTCGCAGCCCCTCAGACATCTCCAGCGACACCTCCCTACAGATGAACAGCAACTACCCCGCTTTGCTCAAGTGCCCAGACTACGACCAGATGTCATCATCTCCCTGCTGAGCTCCGGCTACCTTTCCACCTGAACTTCGGACGGCTGGACAGCCTTTCCCTTTCTCCCTGAGCCAGGACCCAGGCCATTCCCTGCTTAGCCATTGTTACTCGACCACATCCTCTCCCTGCTCCCAGAGTAGCTCTTCCTTCAGTGGGCTTCAGAGCCTGGAGTCACAGGCATGCGGATTGGCTGAGAGCACGGGTGAAGTCCTGCCTCTAGAGTGCCAATCATCACCATGGGCTCCTGGGAAGCCAGCAGCACCCCATTCTGGGCTGTGTCTGAAGATGCCTGTGTTCTGATTGTATCTTGTTCCTGCACTTCCGGGTCAGCCAAGGCCAGGTTGCAGTTGCTGAGTTTCTGATATAGGCACAGTCAGACTTGAACTCTTGCCAACCCAACGTGGCACTCCATCGATGATCTGGGCTGTGAGGCCAAGAGGTGACTCGGATCCAATGGTCTGGCTGGCTCAAAATCTCAAGCAGACAGTTTCATGTTATCCGCCTCCCACCACAAAACATATCTCTCTGTGTGACACTGTCCCCAAGGCTCTGGACCTTTCCATCTTCCATCCTTCCGAACGCAGCTGCCCTGGCCAGGGACCATGGTTAAGTATTCGCAGGTACCAACGAAGTCACAAAGAGTTAACGGCTGAAGATGTCTTAATACACATGGCCCCTAGGTGAGCTGTTTCACAGGGGCTTTTGATGCCTTAACCCAAAGAAGTAATGGATGATGGGAACTCAAGAATTTGACAGTTCCCTTTTCAGAGCACCAAGCACTGTGTTCAAGCCTGGGGGGCATTGTCCTTGACTTCAAGGACCATATTTCCTTCCAAGGCTCTAAGATCTAATCACACAGACGGTGTCTGCACCACCTAAGGAGAATGTAGCTGGGAGCCAGATTTGACAACACAGCACATTTTGATCACAAACAAACCAGATGATCCAGCTGCCTGGCTGGGGATGCCTGTGAACATTTGGGGGTTGCCAGTTTAATCATAATATGGAAAAGGCTCTGCTTCCCGGGTACATGACATACGTGGGCAAACCGAGTGCCTCCAGAAGGCCAGGCAATGTAACAACGGCTTTCCTGATGGGGAAGCTGAGCTGGGGAGGGGGCACAAGCAGCTTCTGGGGAGTCCGTAAAACCCCCACAGTTCTCCAGGTGTCAGCTTAGCTTGACCATTGTTCATTCTGAGGTTTTTGAAAAGGCAAGCCAATGCGGCCCCCTCTTCGCTGTGTGTTTTTGCCATGCCCACTTTTGCCCCTCTCTCTCTCTCTCTAAGATGCCAAACGTCCCTGAACACAAAAGGCCACAGTGGGTAACTTGCAGGCTCTGGCAAGTGCCACAGGAAACCACGCAGCTGGTGCCTACAGAAGGGCACTGACTCAGTCGGCTCGGAGGAGGTCATAAATTCGAGATCAGGTTGTCAGAGGATTGCTCTCTGAGGCATCTCCACCTTTTGCTGTGTGCTGTGAGACATTTTTTTTTTTGGTATATTTAAATTACCTCTTAACAGGACACCAGGGACTGTGGAGATGGCTCAGTTCATAGAGTACTTTACTTGTCTAGCATGAGCAAAGCCCTGGATTTGACCTCCAACACTATATAATCCAGGTGTGGTGGTACACATCTGTAATCCTAAAGCTTGGGATGTAGAGACAGGAGGATCAGGAGTTCAAGGTCACCCTCACCTACATAGTTTAAGACCAACCTGGGCTACATGAGACTGTCTCAAAAAAATTTAGAGATATCAATTATGGCTTAGAGCTCATGCTAATAAATTCACTATTAGTGAATTCTTCACGATTAGTGAAATTCACTAAGAAATGATCACTATTAATGTAATCATTTAAGGACCCATGTACAAATATATTCACATTCTGAAGTACAGGATATTGGGGTCCCGCACATTTGGGAGCGGGTACAACTCAATCCCTTACACGAAGATCGCTCTATAACAGAGCACGCCGTCGGTTCCTCAGCGTAGAGGAAGGGAAGGAAGAGAAGCTGATTTCTGTCTCTCGATTTAGTGACTGACTCACTGCGCATCCTTGGGCAACCCCTTCTATTCTGAGAAGCTCAGCTGAAATCGCCTCCAAGCCCACTCTCCACACCCACACCTCTAACGATTCCGTCCGCATTGTTCTTGAGTGCCAATTTCCGTATCTGCCTGTGAACTGAGAGCCACCGGCAGGCCCCAGCGTCGCCACCCCGTAGGCCCCTCCCAATGACCACCGTTCGCTTCAGTTGCTGTTTGCAGGAGTCTGTTTGGAGATGGCTAAGAGGCATTTTCAAGCTGGACAAACGTTTAGATGTGCTTGACTTCAATTTTTGTCAATGTTATTAACACCTGAGATGCACTTTTCTCTCTAAAACACTTTCTCTGTCACTATGCCAGGCTTGGTTTTGTACACATGGGGAAAAAAATAGAATCTACTCCTAGCTGCAAGCTGACTGTTGACCATGGTATTGTCAGAGTGGGCCATCTCTGGCCTGAGGCTGAGTTGTTAAGTCAAGTGTGTGTGTGTGTGTGTGTGTGTGTGTGTGTGTGTGTGTGTAGGGGTCTATCCCAAGATGGACCATAGGCACTTGCCCTGTCAGTGGGTCTGAGTCTCTTTCTTCTCCCATGAAGAGTGGGTGAATGTGTCAACACCATACCACCACCATAGCTTCTTTTGCACCTACAGACTGATCTCAGAAATTATTCATAGCCTTTCCTTGATCAAAAGATTTTTATCACACATGCAAGTGTCTAAACACAACTCTTGCTGTCTCTTGGTCGGGCTTCCTGGAGTTGACTTTATCCTCGGCAACGGGATGGTGACTTTAAGTACCATGTGGAAGATGTGGCTACACCAACAGAGACACAGGGGATAGTCCTTCTTTGTCTTCCCTAGAGACAAAGACAACACTCCCAGAAGCACCCCCAGCAGACTCACGTCAGGTCTCACTGGTTAATTCTGGGTCACATACTCCTTCCTGAACCACTGTCTGGCCAAGGGACTAGGGAGACCATCCATTGGTATGTAAGGAATTATCTCCCAAAACTTAAGGTGACAGCAGCCATGTCATGACTATTTGAGGGGGTTGGCTAGGCCTTAACAAGGTGGTGGTTCTTGTTCAGTCTCCCCGGAAGTTGGGCTTGAGCAGTGACTGTTATTTCAAAGGCTTCCTTGTTCTCTTGTCTGGACGCTGGGGTCCACTGGCAGGCAGTAGTTGAGGTTGTTGGCTGGAACACCTGTTTACAGACTGTATTTCCTCACAGCCTGACAGCCAAGAGATAAGGAGCATCCCATTAGACAGGTGGGAGCCATATTGCTTGTTTGAAGAAGCCTTGGCAATAACCCAAAGTCATTTTTATTTCCATCCTCAAACCACACAGATTTAAGTGCAGGAACATAGATCCTACTACTTGAGAGGTAAGAAGTCAACCTTCCATTGTAGCAAGAGGGGTGGCGTCTACTGTAGTGACCACCTTGGAAATACAAGGCATCACTTTGCCCATGTTCTCACAGACCCAAGACCCAGAGGCTGTTCTGGGGAAAAGGCTGTGTCTCTAAGAAACTTCTAGATTATGCCAAGGTCATGACATACCCTAGGCTTCAAGGCTTCTAGACACCTGGATACGTTTAAGTTCCTCAGAGAGTTCTGACCCCAGGATTAAGAATTTGGGTCTAGATCTGATGGAACTTACCATCAAAGATGGGGGCAAAGCTACCTTCTCACTAGTCCGCTCGGGGATTACTGGCTTCGAAAACAAAATGCAGTAAAGAAAAGATAAAAGGGGTGCTAGGTGGGCCACCAAAGAGGTTAAAGATCCCAGGATTCTCTTTGCTCCCTCCCAGCCTTCTCAGATGAGTCTGTGCCTATGAGCAAGGTGTCAAGTTCATGGCCTTGAGCCTAGTACTTTGGCTCCAGAGCCACCCCCCCAAGATGGCATTCATTAGGGTGCAAGAACAGCTTACTCTTGAGGACGAGGGTGGCAAGTACTGAGCATTCCACAGCCAAGCTGCTCTTCTTTCTGTGGTCAGGGCCAAGAAAGAACACCCCCTCCCGAGGACAGCCAACAGATCTTCAAAGGTGACCTTGGAGTCTCAGACATTCAACTATAAGACTTCAGCCAGTCTTCACTGCCACTGCTGGCTTCTGAATAATTCATGGTACGCTCATCCATCATCAATTAACCAGGCCTGTGGGCTTTAGGGGTTTCTGATGAGGCCATAAAGAGACCATGGATTACCATGTTCAGAGCAAGTACAACTTCAGTCCAATTTTATTTTAAATCCACCCACATTCACGTATCTTCCTACGTGATTCCATTTCAGATTCAGTCCGGCCTGTGTGAGAAGCCGCTACAACCTATTGTTTTTAAAACTCAAACACATAGGTGGGCGGTGGTGGCAGCAGACGTCTTTAATCACAGCACTCGGAAGGCAGAGGCAGGTGGAACTCTGTGAGTTCGAGGCCAGCCTGGTCTACAGAGTGAATTCCAGGACAGCCAGAGTTGCAACAGAGAAACCCTGTCTTGAAAAACCAAAACAATAAACAAAACATAAAAAAAAAATCCTCAAGCACAAGGTCTAAAGAGATGGTTCCATGGTTAAGAGCAATTGCTGCTCTTGCAGAAGACCTGGGTTTGCTTCCTAGCTCACATTGGTCTATAACTCAAGTTCCAGAGGATCCACTTCCCTCTACTGGTCTCCATGGGAACTGCCCACATGTGGCACACTTACGAACATACAAACAAAACATATATAAAATAAAAATAAGTAAATCTATTTAAAAATTTCTAATATTGAGAGAAGAATCTATTTTCCATAAAATAAAAATTAAAAAAGAATAAAAATCCCAAACACAGCAAAAATTGTAAAGTCCCTTCAGATTAAGCTGTCTTTTATTAAGAAAATGGAAGAGGCTAAATTAAATCTACCCTATGAGAGACTGTAGGTGAGTACCATCTGTGATATCTATAAAGAGTCTTGATGGCCTGAGTGTCAAGGTCAGCTCTTGGGCTTGGTGTTCACGTCATAAGGATTCACATCTGTGAACTCAAATACAAGCTCTCATAAATGTCAGTTCAGACACTGACTTCAGCTTCAAATCCCACAGGAGGGCATTCTCAGACATTATCGTCAGCATACATCGAAAGCCTTCATCAAAGTGTATAGTTCATAGTAGGGCTTTGTAAGCATGATCACATTTAACCCTCTTCATCCTATGCGTGGAAGGAAATGAGACCTACAGAAATTTCTAAACAGATTTAGAAACTTGGTGGCTGGGGAAACAGCGTGATCAAGTTCTTGCCAATCAAGAATGAGGACCTGAGTTTGCTCCTCAGAGCCCACACAAAATGCCAGGCATGGTGACGCATGTCTGTAATCCCAGCACTGGGGAGGAAGAGAGAGAAGGATCCCTGGGGTGTGCCAGGCAGCCAGTCATTTTAGTTGACTTGGTAAGTTCCAGGTTCAGCCATAGATCCTGTCTCAAAAAAGTAAGGTGGAGTCTGATTAAAGAAGATATCGGGCATTGAGACCTTTGAGCTCCACAGATGAACACTTGCACATATATGAGCATTCACATACACACACACACACACACACACACACATACACACACACATACACATATACACACACACACATACACACACACACACACACACACACACACATACACACACACACACACACACACATACACACATACACACACACATACACACACATATACACACATACATACACACACATACACACACACACATACACACACACACACACACACACACACACACACACACACACACTAGGAGTAGGGGGGTTGAGACTTACTCAGAGTTGGTAATAACTGCAATGCTCTGCAAGTTTTATTTCAACCCCAAGAGTTTGGCATCTACAATTCTAAATGCCCAGCTTGGCAAATGTATCCTTTCCATACTCGGAGCAGGAGGGAAAGGTCTCACTAAGTGAGAAAGAACGGTGACATGTTGTTTCCTAAGCGCTTCCCAACGCCTTGTCTGCATCTCTGCTCATGACATCGGCCCGTATTGAAAAGGCTGCAGCGTGACTCCAGATCTTCCAGACTGAAGCCACTCGGTGGGAGCTTACTCACCCTCGCTCGCTGACAACTAGAGGAAGATCTGAGACACCTGCTCAGGCTAGTTGTCGGCAGATCCTCAGCTGGACAGGAGGAGGGAATAGTTCCATTCCTTCAAGAAAGCATTTCTGAAAGCTCCATGGGTTGAGGGAAAAAAAGCAGTGTGGTGATAATGAACTTGGCCTGACCACTCTCAGATGTGAGAAGTGTCACCTTAGCTCCCTAAACCAAATTCAATCTGAGTTGGATCCCCTGCTCAGCTGGGTGCTGGGGAATTTCCAAAGAGTGCCCAGGAATCTGATAGGGGGAGGATGGCAGCAGCTATTGAGCAGCTGGACACACAGTCATCAGAATGTAGGTGTCAGGGGCTTCACAGAGATGGGAGGTCAATGCCTGGTGACCAAAGCCCACAGAAACATCATCAGTCACCCCTCCCGGGCCCTTAAGGTTTCTCCCTCATTCGTTTCCTTCCTGTAGGAACGATCCTGGAGACTGGCTTCTCTCCTTGACTCATTCCGGGGATTTCTCCCTGGAATTCCTTCACAGCAACTTTGCTCTTCTACAATGGTTCTGCCAGAGAGCAGTGAGCAGGTGCAGATCATGAGCAATCAAACATCTTGTACATAAAGCCAACACCTGCAGATACTACAAATTGCCAAGGCTTAGGCAGCTTTTCCCCAAATAATGCACAAACAATTATTATAAGCATAACTAGAAATAAACTTCTCCAACAGGCACGTCAGGCCTCTCATCTGGGGGCAGGAAAGAAGGACAGTTGGGTTGAGGTAGTCAGGGACAGCATGCAGTGGAATATTATTTAGCTGGTCCTCAGAGCCCGACAACTGAAGGCGAGATTGATATGCCAGCAAAGCCACAAATCCACAAGAAATCTATTATTTTAAAAGTACTATTTGCTCTGACACCTTCAAACCCTGTTCAAAACTAGAGGAGAGGGGCTGTGGAGAAATCTAAGTCAGCCAAGTGCCCGCCACATGCGCATGGGGGCCTGAGTTCAGATCCCCAGAACCATGGAAAAAGCCAGGCACAGTGGTATACCTCTATTACTCTAAAGCTGGGGCAAGCAGGCCAGAGCTCTCTGGCCAGCCAGCCTAGCCAATCAGTGAGCACTAGGCTCAGTGAGAGACCCTGTCTCAAAATACACAGAAGACACCCAGTGTCAATCTCTGACCTCCACGTACACACTCACGCACGTGCACCCAAGCCTGCCTGCACACACACACACAAGCAAACACACGTACACTGCACATACTCAGAAATTAACTGGTAGCGAAGGTGGTATAGTTATCTCCCTCGACCCCTCACTCTGGCCCAACGAGAACCAAGCATATTCACCTCCAGATTGTTTGGAAGCAAATCTTTAAAACTAGGTCATTTCTCCTGTGACTAGTTCACTGCATATCTATAAGAAACTGGTTTTTTTTTTTCAACCCCACAACATCCACGATACACAAAAAAAAATGAAAATATTTGGGCTGGGGGGAGGGCATGCTGGAGATGGCACCAAGGCTGAGTTCACAATAGCCATGTGACTTCTAATCCACTAAGTGTCCAGGTTAATGTATGACTCAGTTATTCACTCGTTTGAGACTGAGTCTCCGAGTTGTTAGGAGCCAACGCTGTCTTTCCATTACTGTAAATGGCCACCCTTCTTGCATTTCTTTTTGTCGCTGGGTTCATCCACTTTACCCTCTGTCTGCTCATCCACAGGCTATCCCACAGCAAGATCCCCATGCTGTTGGCTCTTCTGTCCCTTCTATCTCCTGTGAGTTGGTAGGTGAATCTAGACACTTACGTGGACACCGATCCAAGTACTAATTCTTTTTCCTGGGGCCGATGATATCCACATAGGATACCGTGGCTACGCTAATTGACAAGCAGAGCCCAGTTCCATTACTGTAGAGGCTTTAAAATGGTGATTTCCAATGCCATTCTTCCTTTATCTATGAGGTGGAATACTGTTGCTTGAGAAGCTTCTCCTATCTAAATTCTGGCTTCTCTTTCTCGGCCCCCATCCTGTTCTATCTCCACATGTGTGGTCTGCAGTAGAGAGGCATCGGAGCTGTTTCCAGCAAGTTCTAGTGCTGACATTTTGCCAGCCCTCCCCCAGGAGCCATTCTTTAGACCTTGTCTCCAGTTCATGAGTATTCATGAGTTGTTCTTTCTGGCCCTCTGCTCCAAGGACATTAAATAACCACTTCCCAAGTTCTCAAAAGCTTGCTCTGGTGGAATGACTAGAGAATAGTCAACCCTTTGCCAGAATGGAAGAGGCCTAGAGTGGGGCTAGCAGGTCATCCGGAGGATGGCTGGAGGTGGGTCAAGTTCCCCCTGTCACAGGGTGACATTGCCATTCACTAACCCCCATCCCTAGCCCCACTCTCATGGGGAGCAGAGCGTTTCCTGGGCCACACAGCTGTGAGTCATGTCACCAGCTTCCCAGCCCTAACCCGACAGAGAAAGTGCAAATGGATTCTGGTGACTGGGAACCAAAGCCACTTCTGTGTGGGAGAAGATGTTATAATACCAGGCTGTCGCCAAATTAACATTGTTAAACAAATGCACAAAAATAGCAGTCATAATTATCCCCGTACAGTAGCTTATTCTGCAGCTTTCTGAGCGTTTTTGTTCACCCCCTAAATACAGGGCTGTTGCCATTCCCGTCCCTTTGGGCCTCCCTTCTTCCCAAGGCAAACTCCCAGAACCCCCGTCTCCTTGGGAAAATAACGGGGGATATACAATATCTTCAACATCTACTAAATGCACGTAGAACTTGATTTAACCCGTGAGCACACTGAGTCCAAGAGAAGCCATTAGACTCTGTCTCTCAGCTCAGAGATATGGAGGCCTGGGTTTGACTGACCTTTGCCCTTTGCCCTTTGCCCTCACACACTCCTCTGGCTGAAATCCCTCAAACTCCTCCCCTAGAGAAAGCTCTCCAATCAAAGTACAGTCTGATATCTCTTCTCTGAAATGCTCAGAGACAGACGTATTTGAGATCTCAGAGTTAATTTTGGATTTTGGAATATTCACATGTACCTATCGAGATACCTTGGAGATGAGATTCAAATCTAAATATGAAGTCCATTTATGTTTTATGTATGACCTTACAGCCCTAGCCTGAAGGTAGTTTTGCCGGATTTGGGGGTCTCATAGTTTTCCACACGCTCAGCCCCAGACCTCACAAGTGTGCCCTTCTGTCCCTTGGGCCATGCCTGGCGGTAAAAGGAGAGCACCAACTCCCACACGTTGTCCTCAACAGCCACATGCCCTCCACCCCCACCACACACAACTAATTAATTAGATTTTTTTTTTTAATTTAAAGACTCCACACACACAGTCATGCTTCCTCAGCGGCTTGGTTCTCTGGACTACGGATAAATGTAAACACTTTTTCTTATTGCTGTGACCTATACAGAACCCAAAGGCCTTTTCGACATTTGCAGCGATATTTTTACACCAAAAGTGAGAATCAGCGAAAAACACAGTGGGTACCACATGAAGGCCTTGGTCCCCTGTGGATCATCATTAGAAGACTGCTAGTGTTGCATCCAGATGCCAACAAGACTGGGCGCTGCCAGCATAAGGTCAGGAATTTTCTATCATGTTCAAAAATGTCACAATTTGGAGCACTTCAGATATTTGGATTTTCAGATTGCTGGTCCCCAACCTGTACCTGCCTGTGCCACCATGACTGTTCCAGGGAGCTCTCTGCTTCCTGCTTATCCCGGCCTGTTCTCTGGGCCTGCATAGGGCAGATATCTGAAGGAGAAGCGGGGGAGGGGGAGCTCATGCAGAGGCTGGCTTCTTGGCAAGTGGGGACGAGGTCCAGGAGAGGAGATGGGAGGGTCAAGAAGAAGTAACTCCAGTAACAGATCTGATTGTCACACCCCAGCCAGGCTGCTCAGGATAGCACACGGGGTCCTGTGCTCATGGCAGCACCCTGCTTCCCCCTCTGCCCCAGCTGATCAGTAGTCTCTGGAGTCTTCCCATCTTCCCGAGATGCCTGTGTATTAGATACTACAAATATAACATGCTACTCAGAGGATACACATCAAAGGTGGCCATTAGTCCATTGGGTATGTAGCCACTAAAGAGGGCCTTTCCCCAAGTCCCTGCTCTCAGCTGGGGCCAGGTGTGAAGACAACAGCAGTCAAGCTCACACATGGACCCTTTGCCCCCTAGATGTTCACAGTGAAGCCGAGAAACCATGGTGATAATGCTGGTGACTACTGCCACCGTGTGGTGGACACCAGGAGCACTACCAGGAACACCTTCCCCCGCCCCACCCCGCAGTGAGGGTCTTGGCACCCCACCTTCTAGCTGGCTGCTGGGACAGCTGTCAGCAGACAACCCTCAGCCAGCAGCTCCTTCCTTTGGGAATCTGAGCCCTCCCTGGGCATCCCACATCCAATGGCAGACCACTGGAAATACAAAGAAGCTGAACTCAGGGCAACTCACAGTAATGCTAAGTTTCACCTGGGTGTAGCACCCCGTGGGGGGTTGAGTCCGCACTATAGCTAGGCTACCCTCTTGGAAGCTGTTTCTTCCCACCTGTCCATTCTCAATTTCAGGACTCCTGGACATTTTCTTCTCATCCTTTGCTTCCCAAAGAATCCTACCTGCAATACTTTATTGTGGAACCGCCCATGAGATCAGCAGGTCTGCTTGCATAGCCGACTGCCATTGCTAGTGGCCACAGGAATGGACTGCAGAGAGCATCGTTCGTTTCTAATTGTCCCCTTGTCCTTCTCACTGTCTTCTGGCCACGGAGAGGACGAGGGATGCAGACTGGGCTGATTACAGCCCTCACGTGGACTGCATGGCTGGGTTGGAGCAGCGGGCACTAGACAGGCCCCTCATGTCCACCTAACCGTGTGCATTGCGTCTTTTGTCTCACGGAAACATTAACTGAGTGACTGATCCAAGGTCACACAGCTAAAAAGTGGTAAGTTACGGACGTGTGACCCCTTCAATTTTGCCACAGGGACTTTGGGTATCCCAGGCTATTCCTAAGGGGTCCCTAGAAAGTGAAGAGGGGAGAATGAGGAGAAAGTCGACAGTGGTCCCCTCCTCCATCCCACCTCAGAGACCACAACTCAGCCTCAATCAGTTCCACATGCCAGGTGATGCTCTCTGCCAGCATCTCAGGTCGCCAACACCCCATTGACCTGTTCATGCACACCGGGCTCAGGTCAGGTACCTCCAAAACCCAATCTTCTTTCTCTGCCTCAAGTCAATTCAGTCTCCTGGTTTTGCTCTGACTTTAAGACTAGATTATCTTTATAGGCTGGGACTGTAGCTCAGTGGCACAGCCCTTGCCTGGCATGCTCCGGGCCCAGGTTTTAGTCTTCAGTGCTGTAAAACAAACGGACCCTAACGTGTGCAGCTTCACATTCAAGGGTTATCTCCAGGTCAAACTGATTACTCCCACCTTCTGCGGGTGCTGGGATCTGAGACATTTCATCATCGTGGCCGAGTCCCCTGTAGAACCTCTCCTTCTCCCGCTCCCTCCCTCTCTCCTTCCCTCCCTCTCCCCCACCCCAATGTGTGCACAACTGAGCAGTGCTCGAAGATCAGCATCAGGTGCTCCCTCTATCCTTCTCTACCTTATATTTTTGACACAGTCTCTTACTGAACCTGGCTTACCATTTTGGCTAGACTGGCTTCCCAGCCAGCCCCAGGGATCCTCTGGCCTCTGTGTCTCTCCCCCCAACACAGGGTAACAAGCGCTCACTACTGTGCTTGGCTTATCCTGTGAGAGCTGAGGATCTGACCCCAGGTCTCCATGCTTGTTCAGCAAAGCACTTTACCCACTGGGCGTCTCCCAAGCCCACCGTGTGATTTCAGAATCAATCCCAAACTCCAGCACCCAATGCTGGAGTCTGTGACTTTTCCTCCATCTGTACATCCTACCTTTGTTCGCTTCATTTGTTAAGAAACTGACATCCGCTGGGCAAGATGACTTGGCTGGTCAGTGAGCTTGCTGCCAAGCCTGACAACCTGGGTTCAATCCCTGGGATCCACGTGGTGGAAAGAAAGGGCAGACTTCAGTGGCTTGACCTCTGACCTCATGCACGCTGTGGCACATGCACACCCACCCATGTACACCTACACGTGCACGTACATAATAAGCAAATTGTTACCCAACATGTACAGGCACTTTGGAAGTCGGTTTTTGGAATCTGGAGTCAATACTCGGCACTTATTCTTTACCAAACTGTACATGTGTGTATTCAACATAGAATGTGTGCCATCCAAGAATCTTTTTCCAAAATTCAAATGCTTCCCCAATTCTATAAGGGAAAAAAAAAAAGTAACAACTCTGCCCTCTTATGACCAATTTGTTGTTCCTGTTTTCTTTCATCTTTCTTTGAACTGGAGTGTGGCGCAAGTAGATTCTGTCCATAGTCCTGGCAGTGTGAGGGAAATTGTGTCTCCTTTGAAATAAGGCGATTCTGCTCTTGGAAATGCAGACGATGTGGTACCTTCCATAGCCTGGCTCCATCCCCAGACACTACCCACTGTGTTTGGCAGTTACAGCTGCCCGGCAGGGCCAAAAGACCTCTGTCTAACAGAGACTCGCCAAAGGGCTAGCGACCAAGCTTAAGGTCTATGCTCCTTATCTTGGGGCAATTTGAAACTTCCAGAAATTGCAGCACAGACCTTACTTCTGCACTAGAGTTTCCAAAAGCCTTATGGCACATGGCAGCTTTAGTGCCTCCGTGGGTTCGGTTTGGTTTGGTTTTCACCCCTAAACCCAAAGACATCCTAGCAGTTTTAGTTATGAGGCAATTAAGTTTAGGGACTCCAGTCCCCACGTCATTCTGGAGTTGCTCGTGTCCTGTGGGATGGCCGCTCCCATTCCCCGGTGGAAGGACAACAATACCCACTAGTGACGTTCCTCCAGCCCTGTCACAGCTTGCCTTCATCTTTGACACAAACCAGGTAGTGGTCTCATATTCATACTGTTCTCTCTGAACCCTTGTGCATTCCTTCTGCTCCAAGACTGTGAAGTGTTGTTTGTGCCCACAAACAGGACCCTTGGGGGCGGGGGTAGAGCTGGCACAGAACTAACACACATGGGCTCTGGGAGTCAGATAAGTGGCAAAAAGCAGACTTATTTATTGCAGGAAGGGGAAGCCCTTTTATACCCTCCCCCAAGCCCAGCATCTCATTGGCTCTGGACTACAGGCTGCTGCTTTGGCTCTTCTCATCTCTGGGTATGTCCAGGCAGGTCTCAGGCCTTGTCCCGGTGGCAGGTCTAGTTTCTCCTACAGTGAAGGTCCTTGTGGAGGTTTGGATAAGAATGGTCCCCGTAGGCTCATATATTTTAATGCTTAGGCATAAAGGAGTGGCACTACTCACGATTAGGAGGTGTGGCCTTGTTGGAGGAAGTGTGTCACTGGAGGTGGGCTTTGGTGCTTCAAATGCTCAAGCCAGGCCCAATGTTGTTCTCTGCCTGCTGCCTGGGGTTCCGAAAATAGAACTCTCAGTTACTCTCCAGCACCATGTCTGCCTGTGTGCCACCATGCTCCCGGCCACGACAATAATGGACTAAACCTCTGAAAATGTATCCAGCCCCAATTAAATGTTTTCCTTGATAAGAGTTGCCATGGTCGTGGTGTCTCTTCATAGCAATAGAATATTGACTGAGACAGTCCTTTAAAGAACTGTCCTTGCCAGGCAGTGGTGGTCACGCCTTTAATCCCAGCACTTGGGAGGCAGAGGCAGGTGGATCTCTGTGAGTTTGAGGCCAGCCTGGTCTACAGAGACAGTTCCAGGACTGAGTTCTGGGACAGCCAGAGCTACAACAGAGAAACCCAGACTCGAAAAAACCAAAGACAGAGAGATAGACAGACAGACAGAAGTCTGTCCTGGTTAAGTGGGTTAACAATAGCCATCTCTTTGTCGAGCTTTGGAGGGACCCAGAGCACACCTTAGATGGCCATTCCCGGGGAACAGTTTAACCACGGAAGTCTGATAGATGCTTCTGTGTTTCCCAAACAACTAAAAAAGAAACAACTCTATGTGGGGGCAGCAAGATGGTTCAGCTGGTAAAGGGGATCGGCACTAAGCCTGAAAATCTGAGTTCAATTAGCAAAACCCACATAGTTGTCTGCTGAGCTCCACATGTGCGCCATGATACGTGTGTGCCCACACACATACACACACTTGCGCACACAAAATAAAGTGTTTTCTTAACACCCTATAGGATTGGGTTGTAGCTCAGTTCATAGATCAATTGCCTATCATGCATGAGATCCTGGGCTCAGTCCCCAGCACCACATAAACTGGACAGGGTAGTGTATGTCTAGAATCCCAGCACTCGGGAGTCAGAGGGAGGAAGATCAGAAGTTTCTAGGTCATCCTCGGCTAGATGGAAAATTTGAGGCCATCTTGATCTATACGAGATCCAGTTTCCAAAATTAGTTAAAATAATATATTCTATTAACAAGCCAAGCATGGTGGTACAAGCCTGAATTTCTCTTTCTTAAGGACACTGAAGAGGGATCATATGTCCCAAGAAAACAAACAAAAGAGCTACAACGCACACACTCACACACACTCACACACATTCATTCACACACTCCACACATTAACGCACACTCACACAACACACACACACACATTACACACTCATACAACACTCACACAACACTCACACATACATTCACACACTCACACAACACACACACACACAGCCAAGCTTCCTAGAACAGAGCGGGCACACCCCGCTGGGAAGACGCCACAGTCATAATTACGCCAAAAACCTACACAGATGCTCTTATTTGGCCAGAGAACACGGAACATTGTTCCAGAATCCCATCATCCCTAGCCAAGGAGAAGAAAAAAATACGGAGACTCTAACAGCCACCGAAACCTTTCACCATCAATTTCACCGTCAATTCCATCCCTCTATAAACAGGGCAGAGCCAGCGAAGGGTGGTAACTGAGGTGGAGGTCAGGTCTCAGCCTCTGGGATCCCCAGGGACCACTGAGACGGTGGTCAGGAGGCTGGCATGCAGGGTACGCGGCAGACTTCCTCATTGTCAGTCCTCGGCCCCAGATCTGGGCATGTGTCACTCGCTTCCTATTCCTTCTTCGAGGATATATTTCTACGCAGTTCGATGGATTTGGGCTCCTCAACTTCAAAACAGGTTTTCTGGCTTAGCAGAGACCCATCTGCAATTGACCTCAGGGGGTCATTTAGGGAAACAAGTACCCCTTGCCAGGGCTCAGCTGGTTGGCATGGAAACGCATGCAGTACAGATGCTCTTCTAGCAGGTTCTGGCATATTCTGGGCAGAGTGCATCTAGCCCGCTGCGTTGCTGCAGTCATCTTTCTTTCTAGATTCTCTGACTGTGTGGCTTGCAGCTATTGTCCACTAATGAGTTCCCCAGTCAACAAATAATGGCAAAGCCAGACAGCAGGTAAACACCAATGAGCAAGGGAAGGGGATGAGAGATGGCTCAGAGGTTAAGAGTGGGTGGCATACTGCTCCTGCAGAAGACCTGAGTTGGCTTCCCAGAACCTACATCAGGCAACTTAACAACTGCCTGACTTCAATTCCAGAGCTTCTAACGCCCTCTTCTGGCCTCTGAGGGAACTGCACACACACGGTACACATACAGACAAGCAGGTGCACATATAGTCACATAAATAAAATGTAGTAAGTGAGCAAAGGAACTTACAGAGATAATGATCAGAGGAGGACTCTATGATCTGTAAAGGCTTCCCTGAGGAAGAGGCATTCACTTACTTACCCTGAGGAATGAGTGTCTGGAGTTACAGGCAGTTATTAGCCTCCACATGGTGCTGGGAATCGAACCCAGGTCCTCTAGAATAGTCTGTGCTCTGAACCACTGAGCCATTTCTCCAGCCCTAGGTCATGATTTAGTGTGCACTCTGTGTTTGTTTCAAATTATTCTCCAGTGAGGTTGAGAAGCCACTTGTGCTGGCTGAATGCCAGTCATGTGCCAGGCTCTGGACTAGGTTCCTTACGTAAGCTGCCTCAGTGAGTTTCCAGAACGACCAGAGACAGGTGCTAGGGAGGTATCTCGGCGGGTAACCTGCATACCTTGCAAGCATGAGGACCTGAGTTCAAACCCCAGACCCATGTTAGAAAAAAAAAAGCTACACAGTGATGCATCCAAGTGCCAGAGAAGTAGGGACAGCAGACCCCGGGGCTTGAGGTCAGCCAGCCTCACTGAATTGATGAGTTCCAGGCAGTGAGAGAGTCCGTCCTGAGACGAAGTGGGGACCGGGCAGGCGAATACAGTGCTTGTCGGGAAGCATGAGGACTGGAGTTCCCCAGCACTCAGATCAATGCCAAGGAGGCTCTGGGGAGCACCGTAATTCCAGTCCTTGTGGGGCAGAGACAGAAGGTCCAGGAGCAAGCTGATTGGCTAGACTAGTCAGATAGGTGAGCACTGGCTTCAGTAATTGAGAAGCCCTACCCTCAGTGAAGAAGGTGGGGAGTGAGCTCTGAAAACACTCAGCACCAGCTTCGGACCTACACAGACACACACACACACACACACACACACACGTACACACTCATACACGTGACCACACATGCACTCATACACATGTGCACACATGCACTCATACACATGTGCACACATGCACTCATACACACATGTGCACAAACATGCACTCATGCACATATGTGCACACATGCACTCATACACATACATGCACTCACATGTGCACACACATGCACTCATACACACATCTGCACACACATGCACTCACACACACATGTGAACATACGTGTGCTCATACACGCACATGCACTCACACTCACGTGCACACACATGTATTCATACACACACACACACACACACACACACACACACACAGAAGACCAGACAGTGACTAATTCTCCTCATTACGTGCATAAGAAGGCAGAATCTTGGACACTCCCAATTACTTACCCCCGACCACCCTCCAGTGGGGAAAGGCGCTGGTGCTTGGAGTCAGGTGTACGCGTCGTCACCCACTCTTCACCATCACGCACTGGAGGGCCTTCCTGTCCCCACCACCAGTGCATCGTCCTTGCATACCTACTGTGAGACAGCGGCTGGTGTGGACAGAAGCCTTATTGTCCAGTGTAGGGAGCCTGGGGCACTGAGCCAATCAACACACACCTGCTGTAGGTGCAATAACGAAGATAAAATAGGATCAGGTGGAGGAGTACCAGGACGAGCCTCTCTGAGGAGGTGACATTTAGGCTGAGACGTGAATGCTGAGTAGCATCTGTGGACCCTGTCAACAATGAAGGTTTGACTAAGTCCAGAAAATGGTGGCATAATGTGTAAAGTGCCAGGAGCTTGCTCGGAAGCAAAGGGAGAAGCCCCATCTAGTGGCCAAATGTAGCAACTGCATGGAGCCTAAGCCCACAGAAATTCAAAACTTGGGAGCATTCAACATCAACAAAACACAGGAGAAGCACAGGAAAAAAAAATAAAATACACCGAGGCTGTGTATGGTGGTGCACGACTTTAATCCTAGAACTTGAAATGGGGAGGGCAGAGGCAGGTGGAGCTCTTCGAGTTCCAGAACAAAGGGGACTAATAGAGAGACGATGATAGATAGATAGATAGATAGATAGATAGATAGATAGATAGATAGATGATAGATAGATAAATAGATAGATAGATATGTAGGTAGATGATAGACAGAGCGTGGCTCTCACCCCTCAAAAGAGAAGCTTCTTTTTGCAGACAGAGGCAATTTCAGGAAGCCACACTGGTCACGATGCAGAGAGCAGCTGACCGTGGGTGCCCAGCCCCAGTACATCTACAGCACAACCCCTAAGACTCAGGGAATATTATAAAAAGGGGGAGGGATGAGGATGTCTACTGCAAGGCTGTCTTCTATATAGGACAGGGAAGCTGCACTCATGAAATCTCAACAACACTGCCACCTAAGCAAGGCCTGAACAATAGTTTTCTTGCCAACATGGGTGAGAGAAGTCTCACAAAGCCCCACCCCTAGATGAAGAGACACAGGCCATTAGTGACGGATAGGAAAGGGAAAACCAGTCTGCCCGGAGACGAGCTCCCCAATTGGTTACCCAATACCAAGTAGTCATCCCTAAAAACATATACACAACAACACTAAATGGACTCAGCAGGTTTTGTGTGTGTGTGTGTGTGTGTGTGTGTGTGTGTGTGTGCGTGCGCGTGTGTATGTGTATATACATGTAGCAATAATAATTAAAGAAAAAGAGGAAAATGGAATGAAGTTGGAGGTGTTGGGAGATGGGTAGATGAATCGAGGAGGGGCTAGGGGAGCAGCAAGAGGTAAATATGATGAAATTACATTGTAGAACATTCTCAAAGAGTTAACAAAAATGTTACATCTATATTTTCAACACCAGCCTATCATTTAGAGTTGGTATGATGAACATCCTTAAGCTACCAAAAAAATGTCTTTAATAAATAAAAATCTCCAACTACACATACAGTGTTCCCTCAGCATTGGAAGAGACTTGAGGCAGTGCTCTCTTGGGTACCAAAAGCCAGATGCTCAAATCCCTTGTATAATATGGGGTAGTATTTGCATATAACCTACATACATCCGCTAACACTCGTTAATCGTCGCTAGGTTACTTACATCTGGTACAATGAATAGTGTGCAAACTATCATCACGCTGCATTGCTTAGGGGCTACCGACAAGGAGAAAAGTCTGGATGTTAAGTGAAGGTGCAATTGCTCTCTTTTCCCCACCCCCTCCTTCTCTCTGGCAGTTTTAGCCGTTCTCACAGATGGGGACCTGTGGTTCCGGGAGGTAAGTTGTATGTCCACGTATGTGAGCACATGCCATATTTCCTTGCAGCATCCGGGTACCATTTTTGGAATTAACATTTCTCTATAAACAAAGTACTGAAATACATTTCATTTAAAAGAAAAATCTGCTAGTGGTGTGGCTCATCAGGTAAAGATACCTGCTGCCTAGCCTGATGCCCTGGGTGTGATTCCTGGTGCTGACTGGTTGGAAGGAGAGGACTGGCTCCTGCCAGTTGGCCCCTGACTTCCACAGGCATGGATGTCACTCCCCAGCCAACAATCCCCCAGCAACATTTATTGCTAAAATTCCTTCCCTGGGACAGACTGTGTCTACCCATCCTCCTAAGGTCCCAATGACATACCAAGGTACAATGTACAATTCTACCAGAGTTCGTTCTGGGAACCAACGGTAGAATGCATACTTAAGAGCAGTAGGTGAGAGATTATGACCAGGAGCATGGGTGGCCTTAAGCAACCATTCTGGAAGGTCTTCTAGCACAGATGATGATTCTCCTATGCCTGTGTACCCCCTCCTATATACACTAGCCCTTCCCAAGGCCCTGAGGCCATATGCAATTGGGGCAAACCTACATACAACTGGTTCAGATGCATACAACTGGATACTCATGTGAGGGTCTCGTGACCCTCCCTACCCTCTCCTCTGAGGAAATGTCAGCAGTCCACAAGCCTTGCTGTGATGATCTTTTGTATCCAGGCCCAGGTGATCTGAAGATGGAGGCAGTTTGGCTCAGAGGATAGTCCTGTACAAAACATATACACACATGCACACACACATACACAGGTGCACACATGTACACATGCAGACACACACACATGTACACACACACAGAGGTGCACACATGCACAGACACACACACACACACACACAACTAAATAAGTGTGGAAGACATTTAGAAACAGAAGAAAACTCTTTTGTCATCTCTGATGAGACAGAAAATCTAGCATCATGCACCAACTAAAGTAGCCACTGAGACAAACAGTGACATCAGTGTGGCTCTCTCTGGACCCCAGCCTTTCCATGTCTTTGTCAGAAATGGTTATCAGATAGCAGGATTGGATGTTAGAGACAGAAGAACAGGATGGACCAAGGCTTGCCTTAGCTAATTTTATCACTGAGAGATGGGATATTATTTAATGCCCCTGCCCACCTAAGGTCTGAGGTGGAACTCCTCAGGGATGCCAAAAAACAGAGGGCCGTGCCTGTTTGCTTGTCCAGCGATAGAAGCCACTGCCTCGGGGACAATCATCCGATCCCAGCCCCTAGGCCCAATTGATTCTTGAAATATCACATTGGAGGTGGTGAACTTGAATAGAAGCCAGGTCATCAGAGACCCTTTCTGTATTCTTCTGTACCCAGGAAGGTCAGTGTCGTCCTGAAAGTGCCTCAGACACCTTTATGCACTCAGAAACTCTTTATGCTGCCAGTTCTGATATCTGAAGTCTGAGTGTGATTCTCTGGTCATGTATTGCTAAGTTTGTCCTGTTGTGATTTAGTGGTTAAGGCAAAAATAAAGGAGGGATTATTACCCATATTTAGTTTTTCAGGGTAGAATTTTCAGAAAAATTGTCACATGCAAAACTCATCTCACAATCTCTTTTCCAGTCCATTGTCAGAAACAAATGTCAGTCTACTCCACATGGGGATACGGGGGAAGACAACAGCCTGGGGGGGGGGGCGCATTTCCCAGCAGGCAGCTGTGACTTACCGATGCCAGATGTCCCTAATCTGTCACTTTCCAGGTGCCGTTCTTGGCTAGAACCATGCATTTGTGTCTGCTTAGAAAAATCTGATCAGGAAAAAAAGAGCAGAAAGGCCAGACACATGGGCTGGAGGGGCAGAGCTCAAGCTGGGAATCCCAAGACTAAAGGAAGCCTGGTTACCTGGTGACTGAGCAGGCGTGAGGCCTGGAGCAGGGTGACTCTTTCCTGCCTTCCCTGGGGCCTTCCCTCTCAGAGACACTGGAACTCACATGTTGGCACCCAGGATAATGAGATTTCCACATCTCCCTGGCCCTGTCTGCCTGGAGCACTTTCCCCTGGAGACACAGACCCAGGAGGGATGGCAACCCTGACCTCCTGCCCCAGAGTAAGGCAGGCCAGGCCAGGTGAGAATTGCTTTGCAAACTAGGAAGGTGCCAACTTCCGGTTTCACAGCGCCCTCCCTCCAAGGACTGCGCACTTAGGTGCCGACTGAGAACCACAGGACCCGCGGAGAAGAGCTCTCAACTTCAGAGTGTTGCAGTCCATCTCTGGTCCGCTCACCACAACAGCATCTGCCAGGTCCCCAGGCGCTATCCGCTGCACAGTTGTCCCTCAGAACTCATGGGGATTGCTTCCAGAAACTTCTCAGACCGAGGATGCATGAGTCTCTTATGTGATGTGGCACACTGTTTGCACACAACCCAGACAGGTCCTGCTCTGGACTTTAAACCACCTCACACAGTGAGAATCGACAAACAGCTGCCGAATCACCTAAAGAATAATTACAAGGGAAAAGTGTATGCGTGTTCATTGCAGGTGCATTTTCTGAGCTTTCCTCCTCTCCTCCTCCTCTCCCTCCTCTTCCTTTTCCTCCTCCTTTTCTCTCTCCTCCTCTTCTACGCTTTGTCTTTGTTTTCTGAAAAGGCCCAGGCTTGCTTGCCACACTCAGAAAAACGGTTGGTATGTTTTTACTTTTATTAAGATTTATTTTAGTTTCTATTACATGTGTTTGTCAAGATGAGGTGTGTACAGGAGTGTAGGTGCTCACAGAGGCCAGAAGATAGTGTTGGATCCCCTGAAGCTCGAGTCATAGGCAATACGAGTTACCCAACACTGGTGCTGGGGACTGAATGCAGGTCCTCTGGAAGAGCAATAAGTGCTGTTAATGACTGAGCCCCAGCCTGTACAATGTTTTCTCTCACATGAGCAGCGTCTCTCTCTCTCTCTCTTTCTCTCTCCCCCTCTCTCTCTTTCTCCCTCTCTCCCTCTGTGTGTGTGTGTGTGTGTGTGTGCAAGTTTATGTATGTGTGTGTGTGTGTTTGTAGTGTGAATCTATATGTGTGTATATGTGTGAGTCTGTGTGGTGTGTGTGTGTGCATGTATGTGTGTGTATGTGTATGTCTGTGTATATGTGTGTGTGTATGTCTGTGTATGTGTACATGTGTGTATGTGTGTGTGTGTGTGTCTGTGTGTATGTGTGTGTGTGTCTGTGTCTGTGTGTGCATATATGTGTGTGTATCTGTCTGTGTGTATATGTGTATGCATGTATGTGTGTCTGTGTGTATGTGTGGTGTGTGTGAGCATGTGTGTGTCTGTGTGCATATGTGTGCATGTGTGTGCATGTATGTGTGTGTGTGTGTCTGTGTGTGTGTATGTGTGGTGTGTGTATGTGTGCATGTGTGTGTGTATATGTGTGGTGTGTATGTGTGTGTGTGTATATGTGTGGTGTGTATGTATGTGTGTGTGTGTGTGTGTGTGTGTGTACACACATGTGTAGACCATGACGGTAGAAAGGGGACTATGGATCCACGGGAAAAAAGGTGGGTTTTTAAGAGGAGGGAAAGAGGGAAAAGAGATGGAACATAAGTGACCGGAAGTCGAAAGGGGATTAATAGGGAGCAGTGAAGTGAGAGCAACCGGGAGAAAGACGAATTAGTACAAAGCACAATGACATGCATGTGCTCTACAACTGGCCTGGTGGCGCAGGCCTTTAACCTGGCACTCAGGATGCAGCAGCAGATGGATCTCGGTAAGGTGCAAGCCAGCCTGGTCTGGGTAGTGAGTTCTAGGCCAGCCAGGACTCTTAGTGAGACCCTGGTTTTTGTTTTGTTTTTAAGCCATAACAGTACCTATCACTTTGTGCGCTGACTTTAAAATTTTAACAACAAACAGTAACAATTAAAAAAACCAACAAAAAACCTTGCTGGGCACTCAAGCTGGCTTAAAACTCCTGATCCTCCTGACTCAGGCTGCCAAGTGCAGGGATGCAAATGTGTACCACCCAGCCTGGCTTCTCATCAAGTGCGGTCTACCTGTGGCTGTAGAACATGAGAATCTAGAGGGCCCAGTGCATGTGCTTGAGGAAGCGTTTACACCATAGCAAGGCTGCTTTTCCCCACAGACTCTGGACCTGTGACAATCAGCTGCTGTCCATCACCAATCTTCTCTGGGAACACACGGGCACCCAAGAGCCCCTGCTTTAGCCTGGGATGGGTCTCCTGAGCCCCTGCAGCTAGTGTGATGGTTAACCTTGATTGTGAACTTGACTGGACTTAGCACCACCATGGAAGTAAGCCTCCGGGCTGGGCTCCCAGGCTGAGTGAAAAGGAAAAAGCAAGCACAGTACATCCACCATCCATTGCTCTCTGACTTCTGTCTGTGGCTGCAACATGACCTCTTACTTCTGCCGCCATACTGTCCGAGATGACTGTATCCCTAAGAACTGTAAGCCAAAAGAACCCCTTCCTTCCTGTGTTAGCCAGCATTCTCTGAAAGAAAAGAACTGATAGAATGAACGTGTATGTGTTAAAAGGGATTTATTAGATTGGCTCACACAATATGCTCCAGATAGCCAAACAATGGCTGTCCCACACTGGTGAGGCTAAGAACCTGGGAGCTGCCCAGCCAGCCCTTGAGGCTGGATGTCTTAGAGGTTCCACTCTGGTGCTAATGGACTGAAGGGTTCATGGAGAGCTCTGGTCTTCAGTTTCGAAGAAGCCCAAAGAAGTTGGTTCTGTAACAGCAAAGGAAGACAGCGGAGTAGATGAACTTGCCAATGGAGAGTGAGGGCTAGGAGCCCCAAAGCAAAGTTTGCTTCTTTTACATCCTATTATATAGGCTGCCACCAGAGGGTGCCACCCACACTTAAAGTGGGTCTCCCTGCTTCAAATAATCTAACCAAGAAGGCCTCTGCCGACAGTGCCCATTGGTTTGCAATTTAGCTGATTCCGGAGCCAGTCAAGTTGACAGCCAAGATTAGCCGCCACACTGCCTCAAGTTGCTTTTGCCAGGTCTGTCACAGTGAAGTTGTAGGAGCTAGAGAGATGGCTCAATGGTTAGGAATACTTACTGCTCCTGCACAGAACCACAGTTTGATTCCCAGTACCCACCCGGTCGGTGGCTCACAACCATTTGCAACTATAGTTCCAGAGGCTCCAGTGCCCTCTTCTGCCCTCTGTACGCATGTGCACACACACATTCAGGCAAAACACTCATGTGCACAAAATAAAATAAATAAACCTTAAAAAATTAAAGTTGAACTAGTGGCTGCAGCTCCTGGGGTTTAGCTTAAGCCACATGTAGATTTATGGGACCTAAGGAACAAGCAATGACCTGAGATCAGATGTCCAACACCCCCCCACACACACACACACCCCTGCCCTTACTGACCACATAATCAAGGGCCTCATGTCCCACAGGGACAGAGAAATGGCGATTATGCCTAGACATGGGAGAATACTGTCTTATAAAAAACACAAGGAATTTTCTAGTTAGAGAATTTAGGAGGGATTCCAACTCTGTCCTTTCATTGTACCAAAATCACTGAGTCCTATTTTGCATAATGATGTTTAATTGCCTTACAGAGCATGTTGAACATGGATATGGGGCAGAGGCTCACACACACGGGATGAGAATTTTGCACTTATTAGATACGTTCAGTTATCTTTGGGTCAATCTTATTAAACTGCCTATTCTCCTGAGGTTCTGACCTTTAGATACCTGACCTCTAAGGGCTAACAGCAGTATGAGGGAGGGAGACTCCAATCATACCAGTAAGAACTCCAGAAGAGATAGGCCTCACAGGGAAGAGAGTGAAGACTTTCCTCTTTCCTTCTTCGTCTTCGTCTCTTCCTCCTCCTCCTCCTCCTCCTCCTCCTCCTCCTCCTCCTCCTCTTCCTCCTCCTCTTCTCTTTCTCTCTCTCTCTGTCTCTCTCTCTCTGCAACAGCACCAGGTATTCCCAGGTCATCTCCCATCCAAGTACTAACCAGGCCCAACCCTGCTTAGCTTCCAACGTAGATGTATTCAGGGTGGTAGAACCGTGAGGGAGGTAAGGACTTTATCAAGCAAGAAGTGAGGAGTCAGGCAGATGCAGGTCAGAAGTGAGGTCACCGGTGACCCGAGCACCTGGGATGGGTCACAGAGGAGGCATTGGTTAGGCCGTAAAAGGTGAACTGAAATTTGGTCAGATTGAGTCGGGAGGCTAAGACTCCCCCAAGTAGAAGAGGAAGGACAGAAACCAATGTACCAAGCCAGCTCAAAGTCTTCTCTTCTTTAAAAGAACACTTCGCGTGACACATGAGGAGTAGGAGGTAAGATGAGGACCTGGGGCTGGAGGTAAAAGGCCCCTGGTCACCAGGAAGCAGGTGCCAGACCACAGGGTTCGGGTAACTGAGCCTTAAGGGAGCACGTGGCTTCTAATATTTCCATATGTCTACCTCAGGAGGCTGGTGTCCATTGATTCACTTTGCTGTAAGCAGGACGATGTATAAGGTGGGGACAAAATGAGGGTGCTGGACATGGTTGGAATGGACCTGTGGGTGCTCGTGGGGCCAACACACACAGAAGCTTGTCCCAGAACTTAGAGGTCCCTGAATGGAGAAGTCACTCATGGGTGTGACCCTGAGAGCTCCTTTCCAACAGTCAGCCAGCACAGAGGCACAAGAGTGCCCCCTCCAGGCTGCCCATCACGGACTGGCTGACCATAGAGAAGGAAGCCATTGATAAGAGTGTTACAGAGATACTTCAGCGGGCGAAGGACTTGACATGCACACACCCGGAACTTATAGATTAAAGGGCAAAAGCCGAGGCACACATTCGTAATTCTAGCACCAGGGAGGAGGAGACAGGAGGGTTCTCGGGAGCTTGCTGGCCAGCCAGTCTAACCTTAACAAGCTCCAAGCCAGGGAGAGATCCTAACTCAAAAACTGACTGACCATGCCTGAGGAATGAGAGCTAATGTCTTTGCCCCACCCACCCCCACCTCCCTCCCTCCAGGAAGGAAGCCACTGGCAGGGAACAGAGATGGTCATGGCTGGGCCATCTTGATGGTGTTCAGGTCTCTAAATCCAGCTGACCCCAGGAGCTGAGATCCCAGCCATCTCCCTTTTCCTCCACAACGTAGTCTTCAAAAGCTCCAACAAAGCGAATAAATCCCTTCAGCTTAGGCTGGATCTGTGCATCTGTCACTTAGAACCAAAGAACTCTGACTCAGATCCACTCCCCTGTGCTGCACACTCCCTGGGCGCCTGGGCCACACACATCACTGTGCCTTCAGGGGAAGGAAGCACAGTGAGATGCTGTTGACATAAACCAGATCTGCAGGATGCCACCTCTGGTTGTTTTCCTAACAGCAGGGTGAGGGCCTCTGGCGTTGGCTTTGTATGGGTCACAGGCGGGAAACTGAGAAACGGAACAAGTGGCCTGCCTGAGCTTCGAGAGGAGTGAGAGCATTTGAACGATCCATCTTCCTTCAAAGACTATGGACTGTGTGTAATTTGCCCTGGCATCCAGATTTCGTGGTGAAAAGTCTTCAGGAGAGGAAATGTCCCAAGGGCGCCAACATGGTTTATCTCTGAAAATAAATGACAAGTCTTGGCTTAGAAGGAGCCAACTGGCTTAATTAGACATAATTCCCCCCTGTCGTGGCATTTTAAAAGAAATGATGGCAAAAACAAGGTGAGTCTGGGCACAGAGCCTGGGGGTGAAGGACCCTCTGCTGAGACCCTCACTGGGATCTCTGCAGAGAATACCCTCGTGCTGTCAGCGGGGAAGAGGAAGCCAGGTGGGTGGGCTTGGAACCTTGGGTCAAAGATGAAACAGTGGAGAGGTAGCCCGACATCACTGAGGAACCAAGTGAGTGAGGCCTCCACAGCCTATCACGGAGGAGTCTGGCGAGACCTCCACAGCCAATCACTGAGCAGTCAGGCGGGCTCCACAGCCAATCACTGAGCAGTCAGGCGGGCTCCACAGCCAATCACGGAGGAATCAGGCGAGCCCTCCACAGCTCACAGCCGATCACTGAGGAGTCAGGAGAGGGATCCACAGCCAATCACTGAGGAGTCGGGCGAGCTCCACAGCCAATCACTGAGGAGTCAGGCGAGGGCTCCACAGCCAATCACTGAGGAGTCAGGCGAGGCCTCCACAGCCAATCACTGAGGAGTCAGGCGAGGGCTCCACAGCCAATCACTGAGGAGTCAGGCGAGACCGCCACAGCCAATCACTGAGGAGTCAGGCGAGACCGCCACAGCCCACAGCCAATCACTGAGGAGTCAGGCGAGACCGCCACAGCCCACAGCCAATCACTGAAGAAATGAGAGAAGGAAGTCACCATACTTGGGGTTTAAAAAAAAAAAAAAAACAAAGAGAGCTCCTGGATTGGGACCTAACGAAAAGCACGTTCAAAGGTTAAGAAAGGAAATCCCAACATCATTTGGTTCCTGTGCCCTTTACCTACGCCATCTTAATAGAGAATGTACCTATCTCCGGTGTGAGTTCTTAGAAAACGTCAGCCACTCTCCAAAGGGGATGAATTTTCTTTTGCAAGCCCTCAATCAACTCCTGGTTGGCTTACCTCATGTAGACCCCTGGCTCCTCCGTGTTTGTAGTGGTTGCTGGCATGGAGTGTGGAATGTTTCCAGGGAGGACTTGGCCAATCTCTCCGCAGAGATACCTAATTTTTTTTTACTATCCCAGAAGTCAAGAAAGAACCCATTAATGCCTGATCTTCATGTGTAGTTTTCTAAAAAAAAAAAAAAAAAAAAAGAGAGAGACTTGGGGGAGGGCTCCCCAAATCTGTACTGAAGCTGCTCCTGAGTCAAAAGAAACTCACTTCCGCTTGGAAAGCTCTAGAATCTACCACTTTGGGGGTGCAGGGAGATGTCCAGGCTAGACTAGATGGAGGGGGAAAAGGCAAAGAAGAGCGTATTTCTGGCGATGCGTGGAAGAGAGGGACAGGGGACCATTAAGTGAGTCGCGGTGATCGCTGGGTAATAGAAATGACAGAGACATCATTTACAAAGTAACCTTCAAGTCATCAGATAATTACGAAATTTTTGCTGCCTGTACTCTCTAAACACAATGTGATGGTTACTCTTGTCAATTCCAGGGGATTTAGAATCACCGTGGAAACAAACCTCTTGGCATGTGTGTGAGGAAGTTTCTAGAACGGAGGTGGGAAGACCACCCGCCTTAAATAGAGCAGTGCACTTCCACCTACTGAATCAAAAGGGTAACACCAGCCGGACACCAGCATCCCTCCCTCTGCTTCCTGACTGCAGATGCCATGTGACCAGCTCATACCCGTGCTGCCGTCCCTTCCTCGCCCTGGTGGACTAAATCTGGCCCAAACCATGAGCCAAAATAAACCCTTCCCTTCTTGTCTTTCTCGGGTATTTTATCAGAGACATGAGAAAAGTTAACTCATACACGCAGGAACGGGCTCTGTTTCTCTGAGCGGTATTCGGTGGAGGACTGGATAGTAAAGGGGAAACAGCTTGCATCAAAGTTAACACGAGGGTAGAACTGGACAGAACTCTACCAGCTAAAAAAGGGAAAGCAGAACCAAAACCTGGCGTCCGGCTTAGAAAGCTGGGGTGGAGGGTCTAACAAGAGCTTGTCTTGGTTTTCAGGAGCGAGGTGAGCCCAGGCGCTGGCTAGGGGTCGATGAGGCTAAATAACTCACAGGAGACCCAGTGCCTCGAATGTTTCTTCAAGGGAAGGAGAGGTAAGCTACAATGAGCCAGTCTGTGGCGTGAAGAGTACACAGGACTCAACGTGAGTTTAGGAAGCTGGATTCTGGATTCGAGATACTTCGTAAGGGTTTGAGGAAGACAGATAATGACTGGTACGTTCAAGTGCTGAACCTATGACCTTGCCTTGGGCAGCGCATGTACTGGGTAGTCACTGTTTCCCAGCATCCTATGATCTGAGAATTCCCTGGCAAGCTCAGAGCTTCAAACACGTCTGCCGGTAGCAGTGGTTCTGTGTGGCTTGGAGGTTGCCTGTGCTGCCCGCAAAACCGGGACTAATATTCAATGTGTCCCTAGATCTTAACTACCACTTGAAATCCTTTTATCACAAAGGAAAACAATACTTTCTGCAATTTAAAAACCAAAGCAGCGTAGTTGACAGACTGCTTGCCTAGCGCAGGTGAGGTGATGGTTTTGATCCCAGGTCTGTAAGAACTGGGCACCATGATGCATGCCTATAGTCCCAGCATTCAGGAGTGAAGGCAAGAGGGTCAACAGCCTGGGGACATCTTTGGCTACATGAGGAGTTTGAGGCCGGTCTGAGCTAGAGACCCTGCCTCAAAAAAATAAATGAGATATAATAAAAACAAAGCAAAACGAACATTACTTCTCCAACCCCGTTATCAAGGTGCGCATCTCCAGCCCTGGTTGCTAGTGGAAACAGGAAAAACGAATATAAGAAACTCAGGGGTGAGAAAACAATACAGTTGAAGACAGGAAAAGGGCAAGTCAGACATGTGGATCCATTCCGAGCCAGCTACCTGAACGGTGAGCAGTGTTTACCTTATTGTGCACCCAGAGGCTCTCAAAGCCTGCCGGCAGCCATCCACCTTGAACTCCTGTAAATCCGTACCAATTGACTCTACTCAAATACCACCGGGGACAAGACTCCCATGACCACCCAAGGGAGTCCTTTTCTGCTCAAAGATAATGTAAAATGTAATATCATTCTGTCCTTGGAGCTGGAGCCCTTGTAGACACTGGGGATGAGGATGGGAGGGTGAGAACCCTCTCTAGGGGGAGTACCCAAGAAAAGGGGCTCTTAGGCTAATGATGCTGAAGATCTAATGCCTGGTGGTATCCTTAATAAAGGATGGCTGCTGTGAATGAAGCAATTATGGCATGCTAAACAGCTTGTCTATATTATATCCAAGCTCACAACCCTATGAAACAGCACAGTTATTAGCCCTATTTTACAGGTGAAGAACAAGAGTAGGGCAAGGTTTAGTAACTTGCCCAAAATTTACCCCCTTCAGAAGTGGTATTGCTATTAGACTCCAAAGCCCATGCTCCTGATCTCCTCCGACCCACTTCACAGGCTCAGAGGAGACACCACCTGGATCCTGCTCTGTGTTCACCCGCCACAAGAGGACCAGGACGTGACAAGGTCAACCCTGAGTGTCTCTGCAGTGCAGGAGATGCTGCGTGCTGCTCAGAGGGAAGGGACAGCTGCGTTCTGGGTGGCACAGACTGCAGTCGGGCTTTCTGCCTCAACAAGCGCTGCCGTTGAAGGTGCAGGGTCAGGGGACAGATGCTGCTGCCAGATTCTGCTCCAAGCTGCTGCAAGCTGCTTTCTCCCTGGAGAAGGGGGGCTTCTGGGACTAAGTCCTGGATGTAATCAGCACGAAACAGAAAGCAAGCCAACATCTGTGTTCTGTTCTCAGAGGTGAAAAGATTTCATTCTCCCTCCTCTCTCTCACACACACACATAACACACACTCACTACACACCTCATACATGCACACATTTCACACACAACACACACTCACTACACACCTTTCATACACACACACCTCACACATACACCATGCTCCCGCACCTTTCCCAGTCTCCTCCCTAGCTCGCCTGAGAAGTCGGATCAGGCAAGGCTGTGTTCCAAAGCATCCGAACTCCGCATCACTGACAACATCAAAGAAATATATTCTTTTCACATGCTTGTCTGCTTAGGTATGAGTGCAGAATAATGATTTGTTTTCTCTGAAATGACTAGATCTTCACTTTTTCCCTTTCATGTACGGTGAAGCCACGAGCAGTTTGCATGGGCTGATCAGACGGAGCCCCATGACAACCCAGCCTGCTGTTCTTTCTAGAAGACACCCTCCTTTGCTCTCACGTGTGTTTGCACCTGAAAGCTCCACTGTGCGTCTGTTGGCCTGTCGTGCCGGCAGGAGATAATAACCGAACTTATTAGTGTGGTTGGTAGGAGGGTGGAGCTGTGCCAACTCCATCTCTCCCTCCACACGTGTTCCCATAGCCTGTACTGTTTGGCACTTTAGCCCTAGAGAGGTGTGTGTCTCTCACCCATGAAGAGCAAAGAGCATGCATTTAGCATAGTTCGCCACAGAGCGTAAATATTGGCAAGTAAGTGTCTATTCAGGTTGACTGTTCAAAAAAAAAAATTGCTCTGGTGAACCATATATGGAGGCAGGAGAACCAGGAGATCAAGACCATTTGTGACTGCATAGAGGGTTTGAAGCCAGCCTGGGATGCCTGGGACGTTGCCTCAGACCAACAAACAAAGCCCCTGATGCTTGCAGCCCTGCCCACCAAGATCCAGAAGCCCAGATCTGCCCCGACTCTCCCTTAAATCCAGGCTGGCCTTGCCTTGCTTGGACCCATGGCATGGGACAAAAGTGACATGTGATTTCCAAGCTGAAAACCTAGATGCTTTGTAAATCCTGAGTCCCGAGGGAAGCGATGAGACACATTTGACCCTATCGCCCCAACAGGGTGGGGCTGCTCCTTGATCCAGATTACTCCGTATTGTGAGAACACGGGTTTCTCAGGCTCTGGCTTGCCCCAGGAGCCTTTATTTTGAGTGCAGACACAGAGGCAGGAGGACCCTGCACCTCAGTGATGAAATATAAACAGCGCGGTTACTGTTTTTTTCCAGCTTGGACAGAGATGGAAAGGTGGCCTGGCATTTGGGAGGCAAGGAACCACACAGCTCTGAGGTGGGGAAGGCTTCCCTGGCTGAGCTGGACTGTTACAGTGTCACAGCTTCAGCTCGGCTCTGCTCTGAGGGGAGATGTTTCCCTGGTGTTGCAGCTCTGAGGGGAAGTATCTCTTCTTGAGCTGAGGTATTCTTCACTTCGACACTTCAGCGCTCCCTCTGGACCACAAAGATAACTTCATGCAGCAAATCTCACAAAAGAGGTTTATTGGGCATGGCTACCTCCACTTGAGAGGAAGGCAGCTGCTGAAGCTGAGCCCAGCACTGAACAGAATCAGCTCTTTATATAGTATTTCAGGGGAGAGGGGAAGGCAGAGCTTTCCAGGGTAGCCTGGGATTGGTGGAATTTTTCGCCCTATTTGAATATCCTGTTGGGAAGGAGCCCATTGAGGAGCTGGAAATGGCTATTAGGGCTTTTACAGAGATCTGGGGAGCAGGGCTTTCTACTCTCCTGCCTTATAGTGTCAAAGTCTAAAGACTGAGAGCCCATTCCTACAGACTGTCCTCCATATCTGATGCCAGTCACAAGCATCAAGTGGCCACCTGTATTTCAGAGTGCCCCACAATACAATTCCCACAAATCCATCTTCAAGCTTGAGTAATTTGCTGGAGGAAGTTCACATAACTCAGAGAAATGCTTTGCCTCATTTCTTGTAAACAATGTCACACAGGCACAGATGACCTGCCAGATGGGAGGCGTACACAGAGCAAGCTTGTGGGAAAGGAGTGCAGAACCTCTCTGTGGACAGTTCACCCTCAAAGCTTCATTCCATAGGCCTGATTGATTGTAAAACCGGACACCAGTGATCAATGTAACTTGGAACTGGAACTGTAATTCCCAGCCTTCTCGATGTATCTTGGTTTTTCTAGTGACCAGCTTTGAGACCCCTAGCCACCAGACATCTCATTAATATACAAGACACTCAGCATTTCAAAGCATCTAGGGGAGGGAGAGATTGGGAACTGGTTCTGGAAACATAAAAAGCAAATGTATTATTCACTGTCACACAGATATTCATGTAAGGGGTAATGATAAACCCTACTAGAATCTCTTCTGTTATGGACCCTGGGATACTGTCATTGGGATCTTCCTCTGTAACCCACTTATTCCCCAGGCCTGTGATCACCATTGAAAGAACTTGGAAGGGAAACACACAAAGTGATGAGAAGATAACCAGGGCTTGTTACAGAGCACAGGACCGTATATTCTCAAGGCCAGAGTGGACAGTGACCAAAGGAACCATTGTACCCATTTTCGTGGGGTGTGGATGGACAATCGTGTGTTGATCTACCTTTACATAGTCTTGATACTGTTTCTTCAAGTCTCTAGAACAGATAGTTTTTTCGTAGTTGATTGACAGGCCCATTTGGAGTAACTCCTGGTTGTTGATAATGGCATATCTTCTACCTAGGCAGTCATTTCTGGACAATTTAAAACATCATGTCTCCATGTGTCCCCACCAGAGATCCAACTCAGATACTACTTTTGTTTTGACCAACAATCAGAGTCCTGCAGTTTCAACGCCTGGTTTTACAACCATTGATTCTAAGTCCACCCTCAATGACCTTCAAGCCTGATACCATCTAACTAGCTGCCAAACAACCACTGATCAAGAGTTGAGGTCCTGATATTATTTTAGAAATAGACAAATCAATCTAGCTACTTCATACTGGAGTAGTGTCCCCACTGTTGCTGACTTTCAGACCTTGGAGGATGAGGAGAAGGGCCCAGATAGATAGCGTTAGAGTGCTGCGGAGTTATCTGAAGGTAGATTGGTGGTTAAGAAAAAGAGATACCGTTAAGATGACAGTTAAGCACAAAGAGTCAAGAGGCTGATAGGATCACTACGAAGTACAGCCCGTTTTCACCACAAAAATCTGAGATCCGGTTCGAAAGCAACACATCCAAGGGAGAAGTGGTGCCTGACATGGCTTGGGTTTGATTTCTTAGATCGTGTAAAGCAGATGGGACATCAGCGAAAGTATCGGGAATATACACACAGCGTCTGTTGTGGTTTGAATGAAAAATGTCTCCCCACAGGCTCGTGGATTTGAGTGCAAACTGGTGGTACAGTTTGGGAAGACTACGGAACCTTTAGGAGGTGGAGTCTCGCTGGAGGACAGGATCTGAGGTTTATGGCCTCACTCCACTTCCCCTCCACAGATTCCTGTGTGGATTAAACACAGGAAACACCCCCTGTTTCTGCTACCATGCCGTGCCTTCCTGGTCATTATGGACACTCCCTCCCAGAGCCGTAAGCCAACTAAAACTTCCTTTTGCCTTCAGTTGTGGTATATTATTGCAACAATAGAAAAGTAACTGATACAGCACTTAACTCTGACCAAATGGCATCCTATAATCCTATAGATAAGATAAAAAATGGAAACTAGATGACTATATCAGCAGAGAATACTTTGAATCCAGTAACGGATAAATTAGACCTAGA
Source organism: Cricetomys ansorgei (assembly GCA_026225945.1). Classification (NCBI taxonomy): domain Eukaryota; kingdom Metazoa; phylum Chordata; class Mammalia; order Rodentia; family Nesomyidae; genus Cricetomys; species Cricetomys ansorgei. The sequence continues at coordinate 6,838,188 of JAMJFZ010001881.1, forward strand.
GGTTTTTCCTTGGATGTATAAAAAGGCAGAAGCAAAGGCTGGCTAGAAACTAATACAGACAGCAAAGGATGGCTTTTAATGAGAGAGGAGGAAACAAACTTTATCTGCTCTTCTGAATAGGTTTTTAAGGTCACTTCATGTTGACTTTCTCATGGGTCTACAGGAGACGTTTCAATGAGAAGGTCTTTCCAAGGTTTTGCTCAGGAGCGATGACCCGCCTAACTGATCCTGAGACCCCGGTGGCTACCAGAGATGGGAGAGTATGCGGGAAAGGACAGGAAGTGATTGTTGGCCCTGAGGGCCCTTCCCATAAGTTGGAAACAGGTTTTTTTTGTTTTCAAAATAGATCAGGCAGTCCCCGCAACCAATATTTTTTGATAGCCTCGTGGAGTTTATTGGATCTAGAGACAAATTGGCTTAAAGATTGGGATTCATCATTATCTAGGAACAGATTTGAATACAGAATATATATATATATATTGCCCCAAAGGGGCTTAGGCCAAGAGCTCTGAATGAGGACCTATATAAACTCTACAGGAGATACTGCAATACTGCTCTCTAGATAAGACAGGCTTCCTGGCAAAATGCTCCCCCTCTCTCCCCTCTCTCTCTCTCTCTCTCTCTCTCTCTCTCTCTCTCTTTCTCTCTCTCTCTCTCTCTCTCTCTCTCTATATATATATATATATATATATATGTGTGTGTGTGTGTGTGTGTGCACACGCATGTGTGTGCATGTGCCCAGGCATGCATTTCTGTGTGTACTAGTGTGGACATAGGTGGGTACACCAATGTATGCATATACGGAAGCCACAGGTCAATGTTGGATGCCTTATTTTTTGAGACAAGATCTCTCACTGAGCCTGGATGCTGATTTGCTGGACTGGCTGGCCATTAGTCTCTGGGATCTTCTTGTCTCTGCCTCCCAGCAGGAGAATTGCAAGACTACATCAGCATGCCTGGCTTAGTGCTGAGATCCAAACTCAAGGCCTCATGCTTGCCCAGTAAACACTACCTACATAGGCATCTCTCCAGCCCCCTGGTAGAGCTTTTCAGTTGATAACCTTGGGGTCTGATTGGCTCATTCCACCTTCCAGAGGATTGAGGTCTACAAGAGAAATGAAGATAATATCTAATTCCCAGAGATTTAGCTAGAGAATGAGTGGCCTGGGAAATTAAGGAAAGACATTATCACTTCGCAGTGATCTCAGGAGAACAAATCCACGAATAATTTTAATGGCCAGCATTGAAGTAGTATTAGGTGAATGGCAGGGATTTAAAAGTCTATAACAGAGGAATTTACTGACTAGGGGTTAAATCTCACTCCAGCTTTAGGCCAAAGACAATAATGTTTACAGTTAAGGAAACGTATGAGAGTCCTTTAATCTGACCATGGTCACTTTGGCTGTGATCTGGCCTTTCCTTGGGGCTTAGTGGAAAGACTTACAAAGACAGAATTATTATTTGTCCCTTTAGAAGAGGTCAGTGTGGCCAGATCTTGTAGAGGGTGAACATAATGTGGGTCCCCATTTTTGTCAATAGGTCTCTTCCTGATAAAGAGAGAGGACATCCAGACAGGGGTTGCTGGAAACGTATAGATGACCAGTAAAATTTCCACGACTGGGAAGATAGCTCAGCCAGTAAAATGTTTGCCGCGTGTGATGATTTGAATGAGGAATGTCCCCTGTAGGTTCACATATTGAACACTTAGTCTCCAGTTGGAGGTGCAGGTTTGGAAGGTTCTAGAACCTTGAGGAGGCACCTTACTGAAGGAAGTATGTCATGGGGGGGTTGGCTTTGACAATTGACAGCCTTGCCCTACTTCCTGTTCTCCCTGTCTGTTTCCTGTGTGCTGATGAAATGTGAGCTCTCTGCTTCATGACTGCCAGGTTGGCCTCTGCCTCCTCCCATCATGCCTTTCTCAATCATGATAAGCTCTGTCCCTCGGGAACTGTAAGCTAAAATAAATCCCTTTCTTCCTTACACTGCTTTGGGTCATGATATTTTGTCACAACAACAGAAAAGTTGCTAATATACTGTGCAAGCAGAAAGACTTAAATTCAGTCCCCAGCCCTCAGATAAGACACCTGGGTAACAGCGCTGGGGACGTGGAGACAGGAGGACCCAGGAAGGTTCTGGCTAGCTAGTCAAGCTGAGTTTTTGAGTTCCAGGTTCAGTGAGAAACTCTGAAAAGGTTACAAATGTTTGGTCATGAATCCAGTTGATGCCTGTAACAAAAGTCAGAGACCAATTGTCTGAAATATGAGGTATTACAGAAGTTTATATCTCCTTATGTTTAAAATGGTTGTTTTGTGCATTGTTTGGTGAAGGCTGCCTAGGCCTTGGTGTTTTGTATTGTCTGCAGGTGTTGGCTTTATGTAAATTCCTCATGATCTGCATGTGTTATCAATAGAACACCTGAGGACCTTAGGTATCCAAAAAAAACCCCTGGAGATGAGACGCTCGGGGTCCACTGTCCAATATGGTACTTGCCATGGCAGTGGTTCCCTCTGCTGAGGTCTGGCAGGGTTTGTACCTGTAAGAATGCCTCCTTGTCTTCCTTCACGAGCTACACAGCAGCCTAACAACTACAAGAGATGCACCAATGGGGAGCCTGAAATCATGCCAGCCTCATCAATGTGGAGACAAGAAAGAATGAGAAAGAAACTCTAGACCTCACAGAGTCCAGTAAAGTACACTCGGGGCAGTTCCCAAAACAGAGATTATATATATGCAAAAATAATGAGTAGAAGTCTCCTGAGGGAAGAGGAGAGTGAGGAAGGAAATAAGCCTCTATGAAGAGAGAACACTGTGACTATTAAATGAGAAAGAGGCCTCAAAAGGGAGAGCCACAGAGAGAGGCCTCTAGAGAAAGAGAGAGCTATGTACAGATAAAGGATACTGAAAAACTGAGAAAAAAAAGGATACTAAAAAAAAAGAAGTGCAAGAACCTTAGTGGGGTCCGACAAAGCATTAGAAAGCAAGGCTCTAATCCCTTTTCCTGATCATGGAGCTGATTCTCCCCTCCTGCCACTGGCGGTAGCCATTGCAGGAAAAATGTGAGCCAGAGAGTACCATTCTACAAACTGAGTTTTCTGGTGGCATGTGTGTGTGTGTGTGTGAGAGAGAGAGAGAGAGAGAGAAGCCCAAGTGGATCGGGTGTTTGGGAACTAAGAAGAAGGTTGTATGTTTCCCTTTAGTGGTGGTAAAAAAGAATGCCGAAAATGCCAATACCATGGGATGACCATCAAGAACAGCAGCAGTGGTGGAGGGGAGCCAGCCAGAGACTGGAGGACAAACAGTGTGCGCTGCAGAGGGCAGAGCCAAAGAGGTGATCCAAGCACTTTGGAGGAGCCCAGAAGACCATGAGTAAATTCCAGATAATTGGACATTGATAATGTTTTTCTGCTGTCCAAAGACACTGTGAAAAGTTTGATAGATTATTGGTTTCATTTGGTCCTGTCCTTGTGATTGTTCCTCTTGTAAGTAATTTTGTTAAATGGTGTTGTAGAGATCAAGCAATTTGTTTTTGATTGTCTTATACAGAAAGGGGGAAATGTTGCGAAGTATTTTTAGTTTATGTTTAAAATGGTTGTTTTGTGCACTGTTGGGAAAAGACCCCCTGCTGAGGTCTGGCAGGGTTTACATCTATGAAAACGCCTCCCTGTCTTCTTGGGTGAGACATACAGCAAACTGCCACAATGAGGTAATGACAAAGTAAGAATATCAAGAAACTTTTACACTATGAGATTTGGTCAAGGCTATCCCATTGATGGTGATGGTCAAGTCAGAGGGCAACCAAGAGCTGACTGACTCCAGAGACCAGACTGAGGACTCTAATCTAGGATATCCTCTGGCCAGTAAGCCCTCTAATGTCCTGTTTTGCCATGTTTAGGGCAAAGAGTCTTAGAAGGGTGTCAATATTCAGGCAATCTCTCTTCCAGTGACCTGTCATCCAACAGTCTACTTTGTTTGGGGAAGATTACAGTAGGAGACCTTAAGTAGCCTGTAAGACCACAAGAAGTTCTGTATGCCTTTGTCCTCTCTTTCTCTCTCTCTCTCTCTCTCTCTCTCTCTCTCCACTTAAGTCTCCTTTTATCCTCTCTGTTCCTCCTCTAGATCCTGGTTATATAAAACAGAATTTTCTATACTGCTATACTTAGTAGACTATCAGTAGGACTCTTGGGTCCCAGTGACAACTTTGGTAATTTTCTTCTGCTGTCAGGAGCAGACAGAGTAAGTATTCTGTCTTAGAGGGATTTTGCCTACAGAGGGGGAAGAATCAGTTAGAGTGTAGTTTTATATGGCCTTCTGATGATGCCCTAAAAAGGAAATAGTTATCATTAGGTTACTGGTCAATGTTTTTTATCTATTGGTCTTTTCTTTCTAATTTAACTCATCTGATTACATTGGTTGTATGGAACCAAGTTAATTTCTTTCTTTTTCAGGTCTGAGGAGTCTAATTTGTTTGAACAATGAATTGTATATCTGAGAAGAGAATCAGCAGGGATTAAAAGAGAGTTATTCGCCTAGCAGAGAAAGCGAGACACCAATGGATGATTGGGGTGTCCCTCTTTTGCTTAGGAGCTAGAAATCAGATGTGCTTGCCTTGCACATTTCAAAGCTGTCTTGACCAGTGGGGACTAAGTTCCCATAACGAGGGCCAAGTTCCACAAGGCCACCAGGAATCATGTTTACATGCCTTGCCTGATTGGCAGTTTCCCTGGAAGGCAGGGCCCAAGATTCGCCCCTTTGATATAAAATAAAAATATAGTTTCTTCTTTCTGATATAGCATGGATTTCCTTCCCGTAAGGATATGGACAGATCAAGAGAAAACCCGAAAACAAGAATACACATATCCTGGTGACACCACGTTGAAGACTGATGGCTGAAGAGAAATGCAAGATGCAGTTAGCATATTATGCAAAATAAGTGCCTCAAAAACAAAACACTTACCCTTTGAGGTCTGGTACCCTCTGAGGTTTCTCTAAATCCAATATAGGATGTCTTGACATTATCACATGGTAATGGGAACATCTGAAACACATCACATGAGTATAATTGTCTCCTTTGGAAGAAGAGAAAAAAAGGCACCCAAGATAGGTTAGCACAGATGTAGAAGGAGACTGAAGTACAAATGGATCAAAAGGGAGAGACCTGAGTCACATAGTCCTAGAAAGCAAGGGAGATCCCCTAGATCCAGGCTCAGAAGTATATACACCAAGGGAAGTTGTAAGTGGGAAAGAGCAAAGGATTCCGTGGTCTCAATTCACAGAAGGATGTCCATACCTGACCATGATGAAGATAAAGAAAATCAGTTAGTAGCCAAGTGATACCAAAAGGTGTCACCAGGATTTTAATCTGGGCTCTGCTTGGTTCCCCGGTCCTTATGATCTCAACTGGGATAACTAAGAGGAGACACACGGAGTGTTGTGTAGAAGACACCAGAGTTGGTTGCAGAGTAGAGGAAAACACACTCTCAAGGCCAAGACAATGGCCAAAGGGTCTGCTACAGAGCAGAGCAGTTCCATGTGGTGTGGGTGGGCTACTGCCCGAAAGCCTGGTGTCAATCTACATTTTAGGTAGGCTTTCTTCTATCTCTAACATCTCTGAAGCAGACAGCTTCCCCTGAGGGACAATTGATTGACAAGTCTATTTGGATTAACTCAAGGGAGGGGGTAATGGTATATCTTCGTTGGGTACCAAAAAGCCTCCAGCTACACAGTAATCTCATGAGCTTTGGGGCAATTCAGCATGTCACGTTTCTACCCAGGACTCAGATTCCGTACTTTGACTGGTGCTCAAACACGGCAACTTCAGCTCCTGTATCTACAACCACGGATAATGTGCGAGGGTCCACTGAATGATCCCCAAGCCTGTCGATATCTGACCAGCTACCCAACAGTACCAGAAATAGGTTAGCAAGAAAGAAAAATGGAGGTTTGATAACATGTATATTCTACATACACACACACACACACACACCTAAAACACCCAGGGAATTGGTAATTCTCAAAAAAAAGTCGGTGGTTCTTGCTGAGATCCATGTGAGAGGAGGCAGCCAGTGTTGGGACTTGAGGAGTACAGCCCACCATTTCCAGGGGATTGTCTCCTGAATAGCCCTTCTGCTGCTGCTGCTGCTGCTGCTGCTGCTGCTGCTGCTGCTGCTGCTGCTGCTGCTGCTGGACTCTGACATGCTAACTGCTATTAGAGTCACTTTATCTCTCTTGTGCTACAAAAATTTAACGGGGGTCTTTCTCCCCATTAACTGACTGGGTCTTCAGTCCCTCACTGCTATTCATAACAACAGTGGTGATTTTCTAAAATGGCAATGCCACTCAGTTAAATTGATTCAACTGAAACTCCAGAAAGAATAACTTAAGAAACATGTATAGTTAAAAAGACTACGTTTGCCAGCTACTGTGGAGAAGTTACCTGGGTAGAGCAAAACATATTCTTGGCTGCTGAGCACTTGCTAGATCAGGAAGCAAGTAGAAAGGGAGTGCAGTTGCTAGGGTCTATGATTGACAGATGACAGGCGAGTTTCAGTGCCCACTGTTAAGTTTGATCAAATTTGATTTTCCTTGTTTTACAGTTAGTATTGTGAATTTGCTGATGCACCTTGAGAACGCAGAGACAATGGAACAGATAGAGTTTCTTCTCTATGTGATAAAGGAATTTTAAGCTGCAGCCTAACAAAACAATTAGCTAAGAGAAAATACTTGGCTTCCATCTGTGGGAACAGAGCATACGAGAGATGTTTTGCTATGTTTGGGTATTTTCATGGTAACCTGCTTAAGGGATTTTGCTCAAAGGTATATAAGATGTATGTGCGTGGAATGCAAAAGGTTGAAGGTGCCAGGTTGAATGTGCAAGGTGGAATAAGCGAGGTGGTATCCCCAAGATGCACGAGACTGAAGGAGTGTACAAGGTTGGATGAATGCACAAGACAAGATGGAGGTGTATATGAGGTGTGTGTGTGTGTGTGTGTGTGTGTGTTGTTGTTGTTGAAATGAGTGTGTGATTATGGGAAATGAAAAGAGTAAGATTGTTAAAGTTTACCTTTTCCTACAAGAGGTCTATGTATGTGTGTAAAATTAAATTGAATAGAGAGAGGGAGGGGAAGGAAAAAGTTTGAGTAAAGAGAAAAGTCTGCTGCCATCTAGAGAAAGTATGAATAAAGCGAGCAGAGATCTTCATTTAAGAAAATGTGTGCATGAGGGATTTTTTCTCCGACTCCACACCCACCTCCTTAAAGCCCTGACCTGCTGGTCTCTGGCAGTTGTTGCTTTTGCTATTATTCATTTATTTTATTATGGTTTATTATCGTTGTTATTAATTAGTATTATTGTATGTGTGTAAGTGGGCTGTACAGTCCCTAAGGAAGCCAGAAAGAGGGCGTAGATGCCTGGAACTAGAGTTACAAGTGGTTATGAGCCATCTGATCTGGGAACTGAACTTGGGTCCTCTGTAAGAACAGTATGCACTTGTAAGAACTGAGCTATCTCCAGCACTCCAGAGAGGTGGTTTTGAAATTCTTATTATATGGCATATTCAAGAAAGAACAGTATTATATATTTTTCTTCTTCCTCCCCCTCTTCTTCTGTTTCATTTTGCCTCAGGCAGAGTCTCATATAGCCTAGAATGGCCTGAAACTTTCTAGGTAGACCAGAATGGCCTCAAACTTGTGATCCTCCTTTCTTCCACCTCCTGAGTTCTGGGAACACTGGTATGTACCGCCACATCTTCAGAGAAATGAGGAAACAAAGAAAAACGATGTTGGGTCTGTGGGCAGCAACTTGAGGGAAGGGAGTCAGACACATGGTAGATACAAGGTTGGTGTGAACTGAAGTTCCTGGGCGGTGGGGAGGGGGCAGTGAACACCACACCTATGTCGAAGATTCTGTAGGAATGATTGACTGCTGAGAACTGCATGCCTGTGACATTTCAGATCCAGAGGCAAAATTATTTTGGGCTGGCTTTAACCCTCATAACAGACATTTTTGCCTACTTTAGTATCTGACCTGAAATATCTCTAATCTAGCTTCCACCAATGCAAAAACTAAAACTGTCATCAGATAGCTCCCGAAACCTGCTAGAGCACGTCACTGTAAACCATCTACCTCGTCTCCCAGCCTCAGTGTTCAGTAGATGTGTTGATACGTGGCTGTCTTTGTTCTGTGGCGATGAGAGTTCATCTAATTACTTCCACAGTGAAATGTGCCGTTTGAGGTAACCTGCACCCGTGTTCCTGGGCCGTGGTCACTTATATTCGGCTCAGAACAAACTACTTCTTAGTCCTTTAGGAAAAAGAGCTGTGCTTTTCATCAATGCCTGTTTGGAAGGTCTTCTGATAAAATGTCCTCTGGTGTTATCTCCAAGCTAATGAAGGTCTCAAGCTGACTGAAGTTGTCCTTTGACCCCTATGGTAGAGCAAAGGGATGTCTTTGTAAATCTATGTCCCACATTTAGACAAATGGAGTAGGGGGAGAAACGGAGGGAGGGAGGCTGGAGAGCTCTTCCGTACGTGTTTCCTAACTGCCTTCTGCTCATAAATACTTCGTACGTTGAGGCTCCCTGCCCTACTCTCCTACATCCTATAAGTCACAAATATGGACAACAATTCATTGCAGAGTATGACCAGAAAAAGAATAACATTCTTTATGTTGAATTGTATTCTCCTTTTTAAAAATGGAACCTCAATGCATTTTGAAGATTTGCTTTTTATTGTGTGTATATGTGGGGGGGGGGTGTCATGGAGGTCAGAAGAGGGCATTGGATCCCTTGGAACTAGAGTTGCAGATGATTTTGAGCCTGCCATGTAGGTGCTGGGGGTCTCTGTAAGAGCAAAAACCACTCTTAACCGCTGAGCCATCTCTCTAGCTCCCCCCAGTTTTAACTTAATGGACGGTGAACATTTTTATAGTATTATTTTGTATTAGTCATATGTGCTCTATAATACTGTTATAATTAATTAAACAATCTTCTCTGAATAGGCAATTACACTATTTTCATATTTGGTTGTTAGGCAATATGATGAACATGTTTATAGATATATCGTGAGGTGCAGCTCTGACTCTGTTCTTGAGCTAAATTATTTTGTTTTATTTTTGTTGAAAGGGAATTTCACTACCTAGCCCAGGCTGAGGCAGAACTCACCATGCAGACCATGTTGACCTCAGACTCACAGATATCTGGCAGCCTCTGCCTAAAGTGCGAAAATCAAAGGTATGTGCCACCACACTCAGAAAAATAAATTCTTTTTCAATGTAAGTGCTAGATTAAAGAAAAGCTTCCACTGCACACAATGGAGCCTGCCTATGACCTCAACACCCAGCTGTAAATGGGCCACACGTTTTAGGCCAGAGTAGGCTATGTAGCAAGAGCCTGTACTAGATAAATAAATAAATCGTTCCTATTCTGTTGAGACCGTTAACCCAGTCACCACCAAGATAACTGCTGTCATCCCTGTTTGTCAGACAAGGTTGGTGCTAGAAGCCTTGATTACTTTATAGCCCATTCAGATCCTCAACCCCTTTTCTGGGAAGGAGATTTTGTCAGCCTGTTTCTGGCTCCACAGGTTTCTAAAAAGCCATCGTCCATCACAAGAGTGCCACGGAGAACCCAGAAATAAGTGACCCCTGGGGAGGCTCAAAGATGTAAACAATGGAAAACATTCAAAGAAATGAAGAACATCGCCCAGCCACCCCTTCCTTTATTTATTTAATTAACATGTTATCAAGTTGCAAATTGTACAGACTCTGCATTCGACTCTAGAGTGGACGGGGACCCAGGGTGGATCCCCCTGCCTGCCTCCAAGTTCAGAGTCTGGCGGTATTGAGATTCATCTCTGACTATTTCAAAAGTGTTGAATCACGCGTTACAACACAGAGACACCCTGGGAGAATGAAGACAAATGAGATCGGGATTGTAAACAAGTTCATATCGGGGAAAGAAATGGTACACACAGCCCACAGCCGGGGCAAGGGAGGGGAGGCCCTGGTTTAGGGGAGGAGTAAGAGTGTCGAGAGCCGAGCACGCGGGTGGTTTAGAGGTCAGCGAGATCTCACTCCCAGGAAGGACCAGAATGGCTGGATAAACTGGGATCTAAACATTCCAACGGGACAGTCCAGAGACAGCTGAGATGAGGGACATCTGCTGCGACTTCTTGTTCGGAACGTCAGACACCGTTCATCCATCGCCTCTTGTCGAAGCCAGGTCTTTTTCAACCCAGTGCTAAAGGCAGCCATGGCTAAGCAATCAGAATTTGCAAACATGATGAACCCAATCTGCCATGTCTAGAATAGTCATTGTCTCTCCTGAGGATAACAGATAAAAATATTCAGCTGGCACCAGATAAGATGAATTACCAAGTGTAAAGCAAAATTATCTCTGGCACTGAACTTTCTGAGGTCAGGTATTGGCTTCTCCACGTAGCAACTTCAGGTATTTAGTCTGTTACAAGGAAACAAAAAAATAGGATTACTAAGAGAGTTGAGTACATCCAAAACACCAACAATAGCGCCTAGTGTTCTTAGCTACATTCATGTGACCTCGACCAAAATCCCTGAAAGAAGCAATATAACAGGAGAAAGGCTTACTCTGACCATGGCTTCAGAGAGTTCAGCCTTGCTCCATGAACTTGGGCAAAAGAACATCATGGTGGCAGGACCCCATGGAGGGAGAAGTGGTTCAGGACATGGCAGACAGGAAGAACATGCAACAGCAGCAGGAAACAGGACAAGGCACAGCCTGAGGGGAGGGGCCCCCTTCCTGCACTAGGCTCCACCTTCTGAATTTCTCACCACCTTCCCAAATAGTCCACCAGCTGGAAGACCAAGGGTTCAGCATCCACACCCATGAGGGGCATTCCACGTTCGAACTGGAAAACTAGCCTATCCCTATTTATTTGAAATAAATAGTATTTATTTAAATATTGTTTAAATATTTAAATATATAAATAATTTAAATGTTTTTTAAATAATATTTTATTAATTCCTTTATAATCACATACATGTTTGGTCATAACTCCCATTCCTCCCCCAAGCATCTCTTTTCAAGCCTACCTCCTCCTCCCTATTACCACACACACACACGCACAAACACACTGCTTTCTTTTCTTTTCTTTTCTTTATTTAGGAAAGACTATGTCCTAGCAGGTCCTGATCCTCTGGCTCTTACAGTCTCTCCGCCCCCTCTCCCGCAGTGTTCCCTGAGCCTTATGTGTAGGGGTTGTGTTGTGAATGTACTAATTAGGAATGGACACTCCACAGTCAGTTGATCTCTGCATTTTGATCAGTTATGGCTTTCTGTAATGATCTCCATCTGCTGCAAACAGAAGCAGGGTGAGAGCCATACTTACCAATGGGAATAAGGATCAGTAGTTAGCATGCAGTTAGAAATTACACTGGTTTAGGAAAGTAGTAGTTATAATAGATTCTCCTCCAGGTTCCACAACCTCACCAGCTAAGCAGGCTAAGTTTAAAGTCCCAGGTATAAATTCCTTCCCATTAATAAGGCCTTAAATCCCATTAGGCAGCTGTTGGTTACCCCCAGGATATAAGTACCACTGTTGCATCTTTCTGAATATCATATCATAGTCATTGTTGTGTTTCACAGGCTTCAGAGCTGGGTAAGAAATATTGATTGTTTTTCTCTCTGGGCAGCTTACATAGCTCCTTCTTATACTGTGAGAACTTGTCTTCAGGCAGGAGGCTTCCAGGTCGGTTCCAAAATTATTCTTCCAAGTCCTGTGTCTAAGGTGTCAGCACTCACAATCTCGATTTCTTCATCTTTCTCATTTGCAACAGTCAGCCAAATTCCAAGTGGATCACGATGAAAAGTGTAGGCGTGTTGCAGCCTTTCTGTGTAGACAGGGACAGAGCCTGTGACTCCAGCCGACCTCTAGGAGAAATGTCACTTCAAACCATGTGGGCCTTCACTGAGGCATCCCCAAGTCTATGCTAGCAAAGAAGTGGGTATCTCAGCTGACATTTAGAGCAGGGATCATTTAGAGTGGGCTTTTCTGCACGGGAAGGCCAAGTTGCTGTTCCAACAACTGGATTGAATTCTTCCTTCTAGAGCCAGGCAGAAATGACTGTGGAGAAGCTCAGTCAGTGACCAAAGAAAACCAATGTTTTCTGGTGACTGCAACCAGACACAGCAGCCTTGGGAACAGTACCAAATCTACAGGCTCCCAGAAGAGAAGACAGTGTGAGGAGAAGTCAGGTTGAAGGGTAGCCAAGGAGATCTTCAAAGTTCCTTAGCAGGGTCGATGAGATGGCTCCCGCTGCTGAGCCAGATGACCTGAGTCTGATCCCCAGACTTCATGTGGTGGAAGGAAAGAACTGATCTCTGCAGGTTGCCCGCAGGCCTGCATAAGCACACCGTGGGACCTGTGCCTACCCCCAACACACACATAAATAGGTAAGTGTAAGAAAGCCAAGATAATGGTTCATTTGCATGGTTTTGGAGGGGTTGTTTTTGTTTTGGGTTTTTTTTTTTTTTGTCTTATTAAGGGTTTGTTATTGTCTGAGACAAGATCTTGCTATGTAGCCCAGGTTAGCCTCCAATTTGTGATCCTACTAGCTCAGCCTCACAAATGCTGGGATTACAGTTGTATCCCACCTAGGACTACGAGTGTGTTCCCACCACACCTGGTGACTGTTTAAAGTGGGGTTTTTGGCATCGGATGTGTAAATTGAGGACATGACCACTCCAAGGTGCGGTAGAGGGGAAGATTTTATTGTATACACGAGGGAGAGAACAGCCAGAGGCATTTGGAAGAGTCCAGAACAGGGAGAGAAAGAAGTAGACTAACCATGAGAGGAGATGGACTGGAGTGGAAGAAGAAGAAAAGAGGAAGACGAGAGAGAGAGGACCAAGAGAGTCATGGCCGAAGTGGCAGTTATATAGGAATGAGAAGCTGGGGGAAGGGAAGCCCATGAGCTGGAGAAAGTTAGGGTAGGGGTGGGGTGAGAAGACTTGAGAAGAGCCACAGGTACTGAGAGAGCCTCCAGGCCAACATGTGCTTTGATATGCTGATAGGCACCTCAGATAGCCATTTGTCCCAAACTTCTTTGGGACCTGACAGTGATCATTGCTCTTTACCGGTAGAACTGGGATTTCACATGTGGGACATGATGCGGATCTGTGATTATGCTCTCATTTGAGCTAGCTATAGATTAGGGAACAGTAGAGATTTTTAACTATGATACATATACACAGTGGAGTACTATGTAGCCACGGAAAAGGAAGAACAAAGTCTTACATACAGAAAATGAATCATCTCTGAGATGTATTGGTTGGTTAGTTGGTTGGTTATTGGTTGGTTGTTTGGTTGGTTGTTGGTTGGTTTTGAGACAGAGTCTCACTATGTAGCCCTGTCTGGCTTGGAACTTGATATGTAGACCAGGCTGGCCTTGAACTCACAGAGATCCACCTAGCTCTGAAAGAGAACATAGAAATGGAGTGACACTGGCTGGTCCAACAAGGTCATCTGGGTGGTTGTGGCCAGAAGGTGGAGGGATGTATCTCATCTATACACATCCCAACCTCTGGAGTTTTCTCTCATAGGACTGTATTTACCAACTCAAAAAATAAAATTAAGTATAAAGACTAAAAAGCATAATTTTGAGCATGAGCAGCTGGCTTCTAATTTGCCTAATTTCCCTAATTTTGACTTCACATTCATAGTCTCAAGAGCTTTCCTTTGCAAAAATCCAGTTTCCAGGCAGACTTTTTTCTCCACTCTTTGTTTTCTCTCCTGCCAGCTGCCCTTCTTGTCTGAACCTGGGCGCTTCGGTGGGGGAGGGAGAGGGGGCAAGAAAGAAACACAAGAACCTGACTGAGTTCCTGTTCTCATTCCACAGGCTTGGCACACTGGTCCCCAAGAGCCAAAAAAATTCCTAGGGATTCTAGTTGTTTCTCCAGTTACCCCTCTGGACTTGACCTCTGGTTATCTAGCTTATTACCCACTTGAGAGATGAGCTGAGCCTTACAAGGAGAGGTGCTTTCCTTTTCATGTAAAACATGTCCCCTCCTTTCTGCATCTCCAGTTGTTCTCTGGTGAAAATAAACAGATAAATAAATAATTTTTCACAAAAACTAATTAGCAGATAGGAAGATGCTAATGTGTTTTGTCAACTGTATCTCTTCCCAAGCTCGCTCCCAGATGGCCTGGGATCGAGGAGGAGTGCAGCTGTTTGGAGCTGGCACTGTCGGAGACAGACAGCAATTCTAAGTACTGTGGCACGAGGACTTCTCTCTGTCCACTGGCTGACCAGTCACCTGCTGGCTGAAGGAGCTCCACTTGTGTGAAGAACTGATGCTGTGTTGGTGGGAAGGCCTGTAGTGGGCCAGCACCTGGGGTTGAACTCAGGAAGATTGGGGCTGGGTTTACACAGGCGCCCTCTTGAAAACAGGATTTATGGATTGGGGGTGTAGCTCAGTGGTGGAGGGCTTGCCTAGCATGCACCAAGTCCTGGGTTCCACTCCTAGTGTGATAAGAGAGAGCGAGAGAGAGCAAGAGAGAGAGAGAGAGAGAGAGAGGAGAGAAAGGAGGGAGGGAGGGGAAATAGGAAGGAAGGGAGGGATGGAAGGAGGGAGAGAGAGAAGATTAGGAAGGGATGGAGGGAGGGAGGAGGGAGGGAGGGAAGGAGGAAGAGAGGGAAGGAGGAAGGGTGCTGAGTCCTTGGGGCCTAGTTACAACTGTCTTTCACTGAGAAGGGTTATTCTTCCATCTAAATAGCCCAAGAACCCACCCATTTCTCTCATTTTCCTTACCATTATTTTAGCCCAAAGCATTCCCATGTCTCCATCTGCACTCTGACACAAGCTCCCCAGTCCACCTCTGCCTCCAGCCTCATCCCCATCAATCTCAACTGTATATCCTTTACAGATGACTCCCCTTGCAAATGTGCCTGATAATTTCTGGCATAACCAGGCATGTCCAGCCTTTTGATGATGGGACACAATGTTGTCATCTACAAAACTCACTCTACAGAACAGAACAATCAAGTTAAGAAAAATTTTTATACCAACACAGTGTAGAGGAATAGGCCTGTATGAAAGCTAGGAAGGGTCTATATTCTAGAGGTCTGCATTAAGAGGCCTATGTGGTCTGGATGGAATGTAGACACACCTTTAATCCCAGCGTTCAGAAAGGCAGTAGTGGCCCATGCCTTTAATCCCTAAGAAAAACAGAATCTGCCAGAAGCCAGTCACACAGGAAGCAGAGCTCAGGAGTCAGTGTCACACAGGAAGTGATGTCTGAGATGAGTCAGAGTGAATGGCAGACAAAGTGACTGAGGAGAGGCAGATGAGTTACAGTCAGTCAGTTACAGAGTCAGTTACAGAGGCAGGGTGGAGCAGTAAGAGCTCCGGGAGAGATACAGAGACACAGCAGAGCTCAACAGAAGAAGCCCAGAACAGAGAGTGAGTTGGACCAGAAGAGTCAGAGTTCAGAAAGAGCTAGTCAGAGTGGCTCAGTCAGCAGTAGGTCTTGGAGGCTGAACCCTTCAAGGTCCAGGCTAGCAGTTTAGCCGTTCTAGATTGTACAAAGGCTGAAGCTTTCCAGTTCAAGGTTTGAAAATACATTTTACAGTGGCTGAAAAGCTCCAGGGCTCTGGGACCAAAGATTGGTGATTTAATTAGACAAAAGAATAAACCCTGTTTACCCTGAATCAATATCTACAGCTACATCTGACATGAATCTACACCTACAACACAGATACTCCCAAATGGCCAAGATGCAGAGAATGATGGGAAACTGCAAAATAACCAGGCCTGAATAGGACATATATGCCACACCCCCTCCTCTAAAGGTTCAGGAATCATTGAGAAGAGGTGCTGGAAGGATTTGGTGGATGAGTAAAAGGTAACAGTGTCTTTTGGACACAGCAGGGCAGCTGCACATGAGAACACACAGCAGTTGTGACAGAATCAACAAGAGCTGTGCACACCCGAGCCAGCCCAAATCCCAGCATAGAGAGGAGAGCTGGGCATGAAGTTCTACCCCTACCTGAGAAGCTATTGCCAATTATTAGCTGCTAGGGAAGGAAGGGTCATTTTCCTCTAAGAGTGTAGCCCCCGACAAGTCGACCATGCCCCGGTGGATGGCCACACATGCAAGAATGTCTGGACAGTATAAACTGGCGTTGGTGGGGATGGAAAAAAAGATGCCAAATTGGGTGGAAAGAGAACAGGAGGGGTGGATTTGGGAAGAAGTTAGGGAGAGAGGGTGAATATGATCAAAACTCCTTATGTGAGAAATCTCAAAGAACGAATAAAAACAAATTGCACAAAGTCATAAAGTTGGGGCTGAAGAGATGGCTCAGCAGTTCAAAGAGAGCGCTTGCTGCTCTTACAGAGGACCTGAGTTCAGCTCCCAGTACCCACATCAGACAGCTCACAACCATCTGCAACTCCAACTCCTGGGGATCTGACACCCTCTTCTGACTCAGAGGGCACCTGAACACACACACACACACAAGTAGGGGGGAGACATAAAAAAATACACATTCCTAATATTTTAAATAAACTTACTATTTTGTGGTAGGCCACATTCATAGTTGTCCTGGTCACATGCGGCCCTTGGACAAGGACTGGACATGTCTGGCCAAAAATCTTGAAGCCCAGGTTCAGCACCAGGTTGGAAACCCTCCACCTGATTCTCAAGCCCCTCTCCCAAGTCTGGTCAGCCTCCAGCTCTCCCTCTCCCTGCACAGAGAGCATGGTAGGTGTCAGTCAATTATTAAATTATAGTCAGGTTCGGTAGAGGTGAGTTCAACTGATTGCAGATGAATAATATTTGGGTAAAAAAGTTCATCTGTACAGAACATACATAGACTTTTTTCTGTTGCTATTTCCCAAACAATGCACTATAACAGGTATTTACATAGTATTAAGCATTATGCATAATCTAGAAGCAATTTAAAGTGCAGGGGAGGCTTGCGTGGGTTCCATGCAAATTCAGCCTTGTTTTATATAATGGATTTGAGTATCCTGGGATTCCGGTATCTGCAGCTCATGGGGGAGCACCACAGAGAGAGAGAGAGACAGACAGACAAGACAGAGACAGAGACAGAGAGAGATGGGGGTGAGGGATACTCAAATACAAAGGTCCTTGCCCTTCTTTCTCTTTAACCCCAGTCTTCACTATGGTCTTTGTTGAGGTCAGCAGGTGACCCACGTAGTTGACCTCTGTAGTTCTCTCTCTGACTTGACCTGCCTAACCTGAAACCATACTGCTGTCTCCCAGAATTCTCTCTTCTTGGGGACAGCCTTCCTTGCCCCAGGCCTGCCAAGATGTTGCTGTGTGGTAGGATGCGTGTTTAATGCCATCTGCTCTGCTTGGTGCCCACAGAGCTAAGCCCTGTCTCAAGCGTTATTACTCACCTTGTCATCTCTCCCTCCGTATCAGCAACTGGACCACTATGTGGGAAAATCACTGAAAGGTCTCCCTGTCCTCCACAGAGGGGAAGCACGGAAAGCCAGCCGCTTGGCTCTGTGTATGACTTGCAAGTACCAAAGAGTCTTTGTGCAGATTATCAATGGCACTAGGAGGACAATGTGTTGCTCCTTGATTTTCAGTGCCAGGTTTGACCGAGTGTGCTGGTGCACACCTATAATCCTAGCACTGGAGAGGCAGAGGCAGGAGAATCCCTGGAGCAGGTAAGCTAGCCAACCTAGCCAAGTCGATGAGCTCCAGGTCCAGTAAGGTATTCTTGCCTCACAAAGTAATGTAGAGAGCAATAGAGGAAGACACCTGACATCAGCCTCTGGCCTCTGCATGCAAACACACACACACACACACAGAGTCATGCACACATACACACACACAGAGTCATGTACACATAAACACACACAGAGTCATGTACACATACACACACACACAGAGTCATGTACACATACACACACACAGAGTCATGCACACATACACACACACAGAGTCATGTACACACACACACACACAGAGTCATGCACACACACACACACACAGAGTCATGCACACACACACACACACACAGAGTCGTGCACACACACACACACACAGAGTCATGCACACATACACACACACACACAGAGTCATGCACACACACACACACACAGAGTCATGCACACACACACACACACACAGAGTCGTGCACACACACACACACACAGAGTCATGCACACATACACACACACACACAGAGTCATGTACACATACACATACACAGAGTCACATACACATACACACACACAGAGTCATGCACACATACACACACACACACACACAGAGTCATGCACACACACACACACAGAGTCATGTACACATACACAAACACAGAGTCATGCACACATACACACACATACACACACACAGAGTCATGCACACACACACACACACACACAGAGTCATGCACACACACTTGTTGCTCACTAGGGTAACACCGAAGCCTCACTTGAAGGACGTACCCTCCTATATGAGGCTGTGCAGCTGGGCCCAAGAGAAACAGTAGTTCACTCAAAGGGACCACTCATTTCTCGGGATCTGTAGCCAGACAGGAAACCAGCCACACAGGAGCTGAGCCATTACACTGCTTCCAGAGAGAGCAAAGGGGTATGCAGTGGGGCCTGCATAGATGAGTCTATGTAACAGTGAGGCAGCATGGCAGGAGAGCAGAAAGAGGACACTGAGGGCATTCTCAACTAGCTGAGCCACACGAGGAAGAAAGCATCCTTGGGGCAGCTTAGCTCAGAGCCAAAGGGTCTGGGCTCTCCCAGAAATCTGAGTGAGTCTTGGAACAGATCAATCCTTCTGTGCTCTGGCTTCCTGTTGCTGGTCAGGAACACAGGCCTTTGTACCTGAAGGTTTAAAAGTCAGAGCTGCTCAGGAAACAGCTGACTCAACATCCAGCTACCCCAGCCCCAGCTCTGATGAATTCATGGACACTGTTCAGCTTTGGGATGGAAGGGATATGGCAGTGGTCTCTAAGTTACCCTACAGCTGCAATATTGGAAACCTGGCTACATTGATTATGTTATCTAGGATATGCAAGAAGCAGGCTCACCTAGCTACACAGACAGGAGCTTAGAGGAAGGAGGTGGGGGGGCACTCAGATCTGGGAAGGCAGGGATATACCAGAAAGAGGTTGTAAACAGAGCAAAGACATCATTGCTCTCCTTCCTCAGGAAACCACAGGGTGTCCACATCTCCATGTCAACATCCAGAGCCCCCAGCTTTTGGCTAGCATTAGGTGTGGAACCTGGATGAAGTCCCATCAGTTATGACAAGGGATGGCAGGTTCTCTAGGGGCTGAATGGATGCTACTTCCTACAAGGAAAGAGGACATGGCTCGGGGCCAAGAAACCATCCCCCACCTGGGGTGATATGACCAGAGTCCAGAAACGCTGACTCTCCTCGCATGTAACCCAGGTTGGCTTTGAACTCAATGTGTACCTAAGGATGGCCTTCTAATCCTCCTGCCTCCACTCCTGAGTGCTGGGATCACAAGCATAAGCCACCCTGGTTTGTGCAGTGCTTGAGATGGAACCTGGGGCTTTATGCTAGTCCCGTGACACTCTACGAGCTAAGCCCTATCTCTGCTCCCTCCTGGGGCTCTGCCTTCCAGGCTGTGTAAAACATGGGGTCAGCAGCCCTCGGTAGCGGTTGCCGCTGTCCGTGGTGCTGGATTTTCTCTCCTCTCGGGGAGCTGTCACGGTGGACAGAGTCCATTCCACGTGGCTGTGAGCTCCTCCAGGGATAAGGCCAGCAACAAGCCGTGTCCACCACTGAGTGTCCTAAGAGACACTGGCTGAATGGGGAAGGTGCCATAACTCTCCTGAAGGTGACAGGAGCAGAGACTAACAAGGTGTGTGAAGCCTCACAAACAGGAGACCCTCTTCTCTGCTCCCATTTGTCACGGGTGCTCTGACGCTTGTAAGGTAGGGTGTGGACCTTCCCAGGACTCCAAGTTTGTGCGCTGACTGGAGTGAGCAGGCTAGGTACCACCAATCACCAGAGAAGGGATGTGATTGACTTATTATTATGTCCAGCGATATATTAGCAGTAAGCAATGACAACTCTCAGGGATGCAATACCTGGTCAGGATAGGCAGAGGTCCATCTCACATCCTCTCTCATGGCTCTCCCTCACTTCCTCTGTCACAGCTCTTAGATGCTCTATTCATTCAAAACTCCCTCCTTCCTCCACACAGGCCTTACTTATACAAATGAGTGGAGCCTAACACCTCTCAGGGTCTGCCTGCAGACTTGTTACCTATTCCAGCAAGTATCCAAGTGGGGGGGGAGGGGGTTTGAGTCAGAGGCTTCCCTAATCACGGACTGTAGACCATTGGTTCTGATAGGGATCTTTCATCTGCATTAATGTAAACAAAATAGCCTGTTATTGTGGAGATCTCCGCCTACTCCATTGCTTTTAGCACAGAGGTGTTAACAGGTGTAGGAAGAAAGTCCTTTATATGCTGTAAGGACTCAGGAAGCACCCTCCCCCCATACAGCAGTACACAGGAGCGTGATCCCATGATAACTATAAGATATCTGACTCAAACATCCCACAGCAAAAGGGGAACATGATCACATTGCCAGTGAATAAACCTAGAATAGGCACCAAGAAAATCGCTGCCTCATCTCTAGCTGTGAAGAGGTGGCCTCCATACAAGCTGGAGCATCTCACCAAAATGGAAGAAGTTGGGTAGGGCGCTCGGGAGCAACTTTGGCGAGCTGGGGAGATGAATCTGGGTTTGCAGCAGCCATACAAAAAGTTAGACACGGTGGAATACACCTAAAACCCCAGCTCTGCGGAGGCAAAGACGGGAGGAACCCTGTGTATGAGGGCTGACCAACCTAGCCACTTGGTAAGTTCTAGGTTCAGTGAGAGACTCTGCCTCAAAAAAGCAGGTGACAATGCAACTGAGAGAGACACTCAACATTGACCTCTGGCCCCTGCATTCACAAACAAGTGCACAGAGAGAGGTGGGGGGGGAGAGGGTGCACGCTTTGAGCCAGACCTACAGAGTCCCTCTTATTGCTGATGTCTGAGCCAATATATTCAGCTTTGGATAATTTTCTGTATGCTTCTGAACACCGGAGCTGTTCCCACAGTGTAGACTGCCCTACATTTTAAACTTTACTAAAATATGACTTTTTTATTCTTTTTTTTTTTACAAGCAGCAGTGACCACAGCAGCATAGCAAACCCACACTTCCAGAAGATTCGTGTCAGGGCGCAGTCATCAGCTCTGCTCACAAAGGTTTTATTTCTCCTCTTTCCGGGCAGGGAGGTGAGTGGGTGTATGTGTGCCTTGTTTGGCCAAAGCATCAGAAGTAGAAATGGCCTGTGTTTGGAGTGGAAGTTTTCAGAGCCAAGAAACAGCTTCCTGCGTTTTCTCTTCAACAGCTCCAGTACCCAGAGATGCACCCCTGTGAGCAGACATGTTCTTGAGTGGACTGACAATGGACTTGCCCTGTGAGTGAGAAGGGTGTTTGCAGCAATACCTCATGAGATTTGGGGGATGCTTGTTACAGCAACATAACTGAGCATCTACTGACAGAGACACTGACCTAACCAACATGAGTTCTCCATACTCCAGTCCTTGTGTTATTTCTTAGCTGATCACCCAGCAGAAGATATGATCATTGCAAGCCTGCTTCCTCCATCCATTTGTCCATCAAGTGTACCCAAAGAATGCCATGTTGTGACTTCACGCCCTGTGAACAATGGCCATTGTGGCACTTACTTCTGGATACTGAGAGGACCAGCGCCCCCTAGTGGTCGCCTCTCCGCTTATTCATCAAGTCCTAGCTTTCCCAAAAGCCCTTGGTTTCCTTGTGACATTTAACAAGCCAATCCAGTACTCAGATCCTGACCAATCAGAAAGATCCCCTAGCTACTGCCTGTTTGGTTTAAATGACCCGCATGACCAGCTATCTGGGCTGCCATGTTTTTTTAATTGGTTAGCTCTGGCATGTCAGTATGTATCCCACAGGAAATAAACTGTTTTAACTTTAAAACGGCCACGTGATCCCAGAACAGTCTAAAGACAGCAGCTGGATCTCTGTCCAGAATCCCCAACCCTCCGGTCTACTGACCTTTGTAACCATGACTCCCTTCTAACCTGGCTTCTTCTCATCTTGCCCACCTCAGGACCCCAGAGAGACACCTTCCCTCCTCAGCCTTCTGCTCAGTTTCTCCTGCAGCTGGGCGCTCTTCTGTGGCCCTCTCTTTCTAGCTCTGCTTCCTCGGGTCTCTTGTGATGATTAGTTCAGAAAAGAAAGTCCACTACAGCAAGTGATGGTCAATCTTGATTGATCTTGATTCCATGAGGGAATCTGGAATCAACTAAGAGACATGCCTCTGCGTGTCTCTGTGAGGGCGTTGCCAGGAAGGATTAACTGAGGGAAGAAGAGCCTCCCCTAGAGTGAGTGGAACTTTGGACACCAGCCTAGATATACAGAGGTTCGTGGAGAAGATGAGGATCCTCCTTTGCCTGCCTGTCTTTGCTTCTTGCTGGCAAACGCATCTTTCTCATTGCCGCTGCTGATGCCTTCCTTCACTGACATCAGAAACCCAGTTTCTTCGGGCTTTCAACATGAACTGAAGGCCAGTGGCTCTCCAGGAATCCTCTAGGTCTAAAGGACCAGATTGGGACTGTGGAGTCACCCAGTCTCGTGGACTGAGAACTTACCAAGTTCTCATCCTCTCCAGTACGCAGACAGGCACTGTTGAACTACCCTGCCCTTACTGCGGTAAGCCAATCCAATAACTCCCCTTTGCAACATATATCTATTCTGTGGGTTCTGCTTCTCTAGAGAACACAATTATCCTACTCAAAGGTCATGGATCAGTGAGGGTTCTGCCTAGAGAGCTGACACCTGAGTGTTTCCTGCAAAGAGAGTTTAATCTAGGTCTTGGTTCACAACAAGGAAGTGCTCTAGCTACCCAGGCATGTAAGTCATGTGCCTCCTTCTCTGAAAGGACAGAGGACAGAGGCCCTGGGACAACCAGACAGCCAGAGCCCCCACCAATGGGAACTGGAGCCTGGCAAGAGACACAGGCACCGGAGACAGACAGAGGCAAGAGACACCTAGCCCGTACCCTTCCTTGTAAGAGCCTCCCACTGACTGTGTGATCCAGAGCCAGCTCCACAAGAGTATGGAGGAGCTAGAGCCACTTTGGAGAGCACCTGGCCCAAGCTCAGCTGCCTAGGCTTCCTCCATGCAGCACCCACTTCCCATGACCCCTTGGGCAGGGCTTTCCCTTTTGTCCCAGGGCTGCTCAGGACTCTCCTGGCTTTTCCTTTCAGCTCTTCCATCTTGGCTGATAAGTTTCTGTCTCACTAGTCTCCCCTAGCTGGAACAGTTAAAAGCAAAAGACTAATTTCCTATAGCCACTGTGCCCGCAATTCTAGCACTCTGGAGAGGCTGTGGCAACAGGAGTCAGAGTTCAAATCCAGCCTGGGCTACATAGTGATATTTTATCTCAAAATAAAACAAAGGAACAAAAATAAAAACAAACAAACAAACAAAATCCCCTATTTTCTGAGTCTCCATATAGACTATACCTTATATAGACTCTCCATATAGGGTAGCCAATAGTTTTTTATTTTTATTTATTTATTTATTTATTTATTTTACCCTTTGATCAAAAAACATAGTTACAAATGTGGTCACCTCTATCCTAATTTTCTTGTCTTGAATCCCACAAAATGATTAATGCTATAGCAGCCATTTCATAACCATGAGGTAATGAGCCAGTATTCTCTAAGAGCAGAATAAAAAAGGATTTTGGGTCTTGGATGACCCAAGAGAGATTTTTAGCCAGCTCTTGCCCATGTGTGGAATGCTTTTGAAGCTTAAGTCACTGTTGGTCCTGGGGCTGAAAGTTTCCAGATGCAGATGAGGCACCCTGCCCTACCTAGTCCACAGGTCAGGATCTATCTTAGTTACTTTTCTGCAGTTGTGATGAAAAGCAACTTGACCAAAAGCAGCATGGGGAGGAAAAGGTTCTCTTCGATTGTACTTCCATGTCGCTGTTTATCATTGGAAGAAGTCAGGACAGGAACTCAAGGCCAAGAGCCTAGAGGCAGGAGCTGATGAAGAGGCCATGGAGGGGTGCTGCTTACTGGCTTACTCATCATGGCTTGTTCAGCCTGCTTTATTATAGAATCCGGGACCACCATCCTGGGCATGGCACCACCCACAATGAGCTGGGCCCTCCCCCATCAATCACTAACTAAGAAAATGTCTTTTGGGTTTCCCTACAGCCCAATCTTATGGAGGCATTTTACAACTGAGGTCTCTCCTCTCGGGTGACTATAGTGTGTGTCAAGTTCACACAAGACTAGTCAGCACAGGATCTCAGGGACAAAATCTCTCCTCAGACCCAGACCCCTCCATGTCCATCGGTCCGTCACTGAGAGCCAGAGATCCCCTTTTCCCTTCTACACCCCATGATCCATGCCCACTCCGTAGGTCAGGCTCACCCATCCCTAACCAATCCTCACTCGACTCCTAAACCCTTCTTCATTGCAAGCAAGAGGTTCTTGCTACAATGCAAATATCATACCTTAGCTGGTGTCTCTTTCAGGCTTAAGGCTTGCCTTGGCTCCCTAGTGCTTCCAAAATAAAATCTAAATTGCTTAGCTAGGCTGCCAGCCTCCTGAGCTGACTCACCAGGCCCAGCCCTCCCCTCGATCTCCACTTCAGCCATGCAGACTGCTAATGATTCTCAGCAATCCTCTGCGTCCATCCCACAACCCACAGATGAGTGTCCTGGCCCAGCCTTCCCTGGACCCCCTCACCCACCTCCCTTCTACCTGCCCCTCTCCTAGCTGGCTCTGATTTCTGTTGCATTTCACTTCCTCCCTTCGCAGAGAGCTGGATCCTTGACAACAGCGTCAGAGTGTTATTCATCGAGATGTCCCCAGTGCCTGCCACGCCGCTGCAAGGACCTGATAAATGCGCGTGGAGTAAGAGAGTGAATGGGTGAGCGAATGAATGAGGCCATGCATTCGGGAACTTAGGGAGGCAGCTGCCGGAGGCACCGGCGCTCTGTTCTGAATCTTTGCAGAGAGCAGCGATGATCCAAGTCTTTGAAAAGCCGCCCAGCACCCCGGCTTTCTGGAACTCTGCCCAGCCAGCTTAGAGAAGGAGAGCACCCTGCCCACAGGAGCCATAGCTGGGTCGCTTCTCCTGATTACATTTGCCCCTCCACCCCAGCCACTGGCCACCAGGGAACCATCTTGAAGCACGGTCTCCCTTCCCAACCATTCCATTTGTTCTGGACCACAGGAGAGAAAGGTGGCTTTGACTTTGGATCATCTCTGAGACTCCTTTGAGGCCTCCTGTTTCCATCTGTCTTGGGCAGTGGGGCGGTGGGGCAGTGCGGCGGTGGGGCGGTGGGGGGTGGGGTTTGCTACAGCTCTGAGATTGACATACCTGTCTTGGATGGGGACGGAGGAGTGACAAGATGAGAGCCTGAACATCCCCTTCGTGACACAAGGCACTGTTCATCCTTCTGGCAAATGAATGATTGTCGTGTGAATTACACGGCCTGCCTGTTACACAGCAGATCAGAGCCAAAGCCTCCCCGGTCGTAAAGCAAGGAGTAATAAAGAATTATGGGGCCCAGTAAAATGAAAATTGAAGACAATCAGCTCCCTTCAGAGGAGCTCACAAAACATCCATTATTGTCACCCCACACACACACACACTTCGAGAGAGAGGGTGGGCAGAGGCAGACATCTATCCCCTTGCAAGTAAGTGGCTACGACCCCCTATTTAAAGACCCTCACTGCAGCTCCCCTTGAGGAGACACACCAAAGGGACAGTTAGCAACTCCAGGGCCTGCCTCTGCCCCTGCTCCTGCCCCTGCCCCTGCCCCTGCCCCATACCGCCACTTCCACTCCTGCCTTGGGACTTCTGGAGTGGAGACCTTCTCCACCACAGCTGGGGAGTTCACACGAGTTCAGCCTTCATTCTGAAAGCGGCTGCTCCTCGGCTGACGTGTTCAGTTAATTAGACGGCAGCTTCCCAAGTGCCAGTCATGGGCACCAAGTGTCACACCAACGTGTGAAGAAGGTGTGGCTCGCTCAGTTCCAAGGGACACAAATCGTAAGGGGGTATGGCTGACTGTGGCTGACAAAGGCACAAGGCACTGGGTGTCAATGGCTGCCTCTATCTTGTCTGTTCTCAGGTTTGGCTCTCTTGGGAGCCTATGTCAGAGAAAAGCTCCCGTAGCCACCCTCCATTCCCTCCCCTCCCCCTCCAGCCTCTGCTCTGGGCAGCATGTTCTCCTGCCCTCAGTCCCAGCCTCTCTCTCCCCAACCCCCAGGCCCTTGGACAGTCCCTTCACATGGCCACTGCTTCTTGAGAAGAGATCCAGCCACAGGGGTCCCTCAGTCCCTGTTCTTGGCATTTATTTTTGGTTGTTTTTGTTTTGTTTTTTGAGACAGGGTTTCTCTGTTATAACTCTGGCTATCCTGGAACTCACTCAGTAGACCAGGCTAGCCTCGAACTCACAGAGATCCACCTGTCTCTGCCTCCCAAGTGCTGGGACTAAAGAGCCTGGCTCTTGACATTTTTTTTTTAAAGACAGGGTCTCATATATCCTAGGCTAGTCTTGAACCTACTACACAACTGAGAATGACCTTGAACTCCGAATACTTTTGTTTCTGTTTGGTAAGTGCTGGACTTCCAAGCACGTGCTACCATGTTAGTACGGTCTCCCTCACTGTCTCCACTCCGTCCCAGCCCACAGTCGGCTGGGTTTCGGCCCGGTCCCCTGCCCTGGCCAGATGCAGGAAACCCAGGCTGGGAGAGTGGCGGGAAAGCACAGGAAGGAGAGGACGTGGGTTTCTAGGACTGGTCGTAGACTCTGATCCCCGCACCGAGAACGAACGAGATGCAATGAATCAGTCCCAGGAGCCTTCTTCTGGTGGAAGCAGCACTCTGTTTAATGCTGGATCTCTGCTACCTATATATTCCCCAGTGGAGGAGGGTTCTGGGTGCTCAGGGTGGGGACTCTTTCTTGGGCTCAGACAAGGACATTGGGATAGCCTTATTTGCATGCAGGGCCAGGCACCTGCCTTGTGGTCTCACAGAGACAAAGAGGGAGATGTCTTATAGCCACAGGGCAGACAAGCACCTACCAAGTTATTTTCCTTTTGCTTCTGTGAAACAGGCAATATTTAATATTTAGCTGGGATCGGCCAGGGCCAAAGGCGAGGAGCAGCTGAGCCCCAACGCCCTCGCCTTCTGGGATGGGGAGGTGCTTCTCGATGCTTCAACCCGCTCCTCAGCCCCGTGGCAGTCCCACACTACCGTACATAGTTTATGCAAGGCTGGGATCGAACTCTGGCTCCTGTGCAAGTTCGGCAAGCACGCTCTCAACCGTGCTGAATCCTCAGCCCCGTCTCTGGCTTTTAAAACACTTCCATGGCATACTCTGGCCTCCGAGAAAGGGTGGGGACACCCTCGACACTTAAACCCTAATTCTCTCGGATCAGACCTTGGCTCTCCCTTCCCACCACTCTGCAGATGCAGACACAGTCCTGTCTGTTCCCTCCTATTCCCTAAAGCCAGTGACTGCATGCCCTCCGTGTGCTCCTGGCCCTGGTTCACCCATGCCTTGATTATGCGTGTTTGAGTCAAGGGCTGCTACTCTGGGAAGTTCCTTGGCTCTCCGGAACTGCTTGCGACCTCCTTCTCTGGAGTTCCCTGGCCCACACAGGCATCATATAGAATTGTCCCCTATTGCCCGCCGTTCCTGGGAGAGCACGGGGGATCTGACTGTAAATGATTTGTGCTGTGTTTGCAATTGGAACAAAGGCAGGTTGGGGCTTCTGGTGCAGGGACATTTGTGCTTTCCTGGCCTGGCATCAAGGATGAAAATAAGTGTGTGTGTGTGTGTGTGTGTGTGTGTGTGTGTGTTTGTACCAGGTAATGACAATAGAGGAGGTCCGCTGAGGACAGACAGGGAGTCCAGAGCCAGGACTCGGCCAGGCCCTTTGTCTGTTTTGTGGTTCAGTTTCTCAGCCATCACAGATGTGTGAAGCCAATGTGATTGGGAGACAGACACTCTGAAGAGAACTGGGAAATGCTGCCTCTGAACGCAGCCATACCGAGCTAGAAACCGCTCTACTGGTTGGCCCATTCAGGACTTGTCAGAGGAGAACCTTGGGGACTAGGTGGCAAAGCCTGAGTGGTCAGCAGTAGAAAAGAATGAGGGGCTCTCTATGAGTCTGTTTTGTGTCTGTGGGCATGCATGTTTGTGTATGTGTGTGCTCACATGTGTATGTGTGTATGGGTGTGTGTGTATAACCACATGTATTTGGGTATGTGTGTGTGTGTGTGTGTGTGTGTGTGTGTGTATACCCACATGTATATGGATGTGTATGTATGTGTGGGGTGTGTATACCCACATGTGTATGGGTGTATGTGTGTATGGGTGTGTGTGGGGTGTATATCCACATGTGTATGGTGTGTATGGGTGTGTATGGGTGTGGGGGTATATACCCACATGTGTATAGGTGTGTATGTGTGAGTGTATACCCATGTGTATGTATATCCACATGCATTTTGGTATATGTGTATATGGGTGTATGTGTGTATACCCACATGTGCATGGGTTTAAGTGTGTATGGGTGTGAATATACCCACATGTGTATGGGTGTGTATGGGTGGGTGGGAGGTGTGTATACCCACATGTGTATGGGTGTGTATGTGTGAGTGTATACCCATGTATATGTATGTCCACACGTATGTGTGGGTGTATGTGTGTATGGGTGTATGTGTGTATGGGTGTATGTATGTATGGGTGTATGTGTATATGGGTGTATGTGTGTATGGGTGTATGTGTGTATGGGTGTATGTGTGTATGGGTGTATGTGTGTATGGGTGTATGTGTGTATACCCACATGTGTATAGGTATGTGTGTGTATGGGTGTGCATGTGTATACCCACATGTGTATAGGTATGTGTGTGTATGGGTGTGCATGTGTATACCCACATGTGTATAGGTATGTGTGTATATGGGTGTGTGCATACCTACATGTGTATGTGTGTGTGTGTGTGTATACCCATGTATATGTTACAAGTCAGAGAACAGCCTCAGCTGTCATACTTAGACTCTGTCTTTTTTTTTTTCTAGACTGGAACTTCCCAAGTAGGCTAGGCTGGCTGACCAGTGAGCTCCAGGGACCTGCCTATCTCTGCTTTCCCAGACCTGGGATTACAGGTGATTGCCGCCACTGCCTACTTTCTTCTTCGTGGACACTGGGGGTTGAACTAGGGTCCTCATACTTGCATGCAACCACTTTCTCAGTTAAGCCATCTCCTCCGTCCCCAGACTGGGATTGATCCCGACTCTGCCACTCACATGTGCGTGGGAAACTGCTGGCTCTCAGGCTTCAGGTGTGTGAGATGGGAAGTTGGGTTTTTGAAGGCACTGAGTGAAAGGGTGGAGTATGCTTTAAATAAAATGTGATCCTTATTGCAAAGACCCCAGGAGCCTGGGTCAGCGGAGACAGGAAGGGTAGGGACACCCAGAACTGGAGAGCACAGTGGGGCTTGCTATAAGGAACGGGTCCCTGGATGTCTCAACAGCCCAGACTCTGGTCGTCCTCTAGCCTCCCGCTCACTTACTGCTTTGTGGATAGAGCCCAGCGCAAGAAGCCAGGCCACACAGAGCTGGCAACAGCGTGTCATGGCCAGAGGCAATGTTTGTTTTCACAGCGATGACTTTCTGGAGGCTCGTGAAATTAATTAATGGCCTCTCCTCACTCAGTCTCAGCAATCCAATGTGGCCTTCATCCTCCTTTTCCCATTAGAAAATAATGGCAATTATCCCTTAAATAATCAATTTTTACAGTTTACAATTAATTTACGAAAGGATGGTGGGCCCAGCACTATCATCTGTGACCACAACTTCGTGTTCCACTGGCCTTCTTCCTTGGTGCCCATTCCTTAAGGAAAGGACGGAGGGTGGAGGCAGCAGGGCATCCTGTGGGGTTCTGGCAATTTCTCTGACGCGGGTCAGGCAGTACCTAGGAGACTCAGATCGTCATAAGGAGCCAGAGAGGGAGGTAAAGAATGGGCCTTCAAGAGAAAGAACCAAGCATGTGGCTTCCCTCATCTCTCCCCAGCCAGCTGACTCCTCTCAGCTCAGGGCCTCAGTAAACATCAGTAAACCTTTATTTTGATCCACGGGGCTCCATCTTCTTTGACATGCTCAACTCCTGGCTGACATCCCCAGTCAGGCTAATCAAAACGTGTCAGTCCCCATCTAGAAACCCTTCAGAGGCTCCCCGTGGCTCTGGGTGAGATTCCAGGTCAGCCAAGCTGAAGTCAGCTTGTGGTGGCCCCAAGGCTGCTCCCCCGTGAGGCTGCCTTTCTGGCCCAACACCTCATGTCTGTACACCAGGCCTCAAGGCACATACACTGTGTCATTTTCCAAACACTCATTCCATAAGCTAACCCTTTGTGTCCAACCAAGAAAACACAGCAGAGCCAGGGCGTAGTGGTGCACGACTTTAATGCCAGCACTTGAGAAGCAGAGGCAGGAGGATCTCTGTGAGTTCAAGGCCAGCCTGGTCTAAAGAGTAAGTCCCAGGACAGCTGGAGTTACAACAGAGAAACCCTGTCTTGAAAAAAACGAAAGGAAGAAAGAAAGAAAGAAAGAAAGAAAGAAAGAAAGAAAGAAAGAAAGAAAGAAAGAAAGAAAGAAAGAAAGAAAGAGAGAAGAGAGAGAGAGAGAGAGAGAGAGAGAAAGAAAGAAAGAAAGAAAGAAAGAGAGAGAAAGAAAGAAAGAAAGAAAGAGAGAGAGAAAAAACAGAACAGTAAGCAATCCAGTTTCTCCTAGATTCTCAGCATCAAGAGCTCTAGACCCATGGTCACCAAGAGCCATGTGGGGATTGCTCTGCCAGCAGCCCTGGAACCCTACTGAGGATAGCAGCTGGATATCCCTAGGGTAATTCAACTCTGACCTTATTTTGCTGGAGTTAACGTCAGATCCTATGCAGGAAGGCTCCCTCCCCAAGAATGCCCCCACTTCCCATGTCATTTGGAAGTCCAAGGTTGTTTGGCCTATGCCTCTGGCCTACAATGTAATTTGGGGTTCCCACGCCTGGATTTACTGGGGCATCTCACAAGACTCAGAGAAATGTGCTTACTAATTTACTAGAAAATGTATCACTGAAGGATCTAGAGAGACAGATCAGGGTCTAAGAGCACTCGCTGCTCTTGCAAAGGACCAGGGTTTGTTTCACAGTACCCACATGGTGGCATACAACTGCCTGTAACTCCACTCCCACGGGATCTGGTGCCCTCTTCTGGCCTCCTCCAGTACTAGGCAAGCGCAGAGTACACATAGATGCACCCAGGCAAAACATTCATACACACAGAGTTCATAAAACATATGAGGGGTGGGGCAAACTGATCTAGTCAAGCTGACACCTAACATGAGCCATGCCTCTTGATGGTGTGGCATAAACATCACAGGCTCTAGGATTCGGAGGACCATTTTTCTGTCCACCACAGAGAGGATTCAATGCATGCAACCTGCCAGAGATGAAGAACTGAAGTGAACCTACAGAAGTTATGGACCTTTATGCCATTCTGAAAAGAAGCACTCAACAAGTCAGCTGCTGGGGGTTGGGGGGCGAGCTGGGGTGAGCGCCACGTTGGCTGTGTGCCTGGGCCTGCACCTGGGCCCGCTGCTGTCCTTCTCCAGCATACACAGCATGCCTGGTGGCTGCGCCTCGGGAACTTGGATCACACAACGGAAAGCCACCTCAGAGAGTTCACTCCCCTC